>JBAMJV010006587.1:0-140428 GCA_037951105.1 Echinarachnius parma
ATGACATGATTGTGATTAGCAAACTGATAGTTAACCCGTTCCCTTCGAGATTCTGAAATCCCCCATAGACTTTGTACATATTTTGCACTCGGTTCCTGTAGGCAAGGGGTTAACCATAATGTACACAGCAAAGTGCCTTACTCATTCCCACCCTTTGTTGGACCAAAGGAGAGGTACTATTAGTTACCTCCTTGGTTGGACTTACATGTACCCCCCTTGATGGGATCAAATAGTGTGCACATGGTAACCTGCCTGTTGGTGTACATCTACAACACCCATGTAGTCTACTCCCATCAACACTAGTAGTGCACATGGTAACCTGCCGGTTGGTGTACATCTACACCCATGTAGTTCTACTCACCATCAAATAGTGTGTGCAGCATGGTAACCTGCGGTTGGGTGACACATCTACACACATGTAGTCTACTCCCATCAAACATAGTGGTGCACATGGTAACCTGCCGGTTTGGTGTACATCTATCACCCGCTGTAGTCTACTCCCATTTTTTTCTACTAGCTAACTCACACATCCAGTGACAGGCATAGAATTAGGATTAGGAATTGTAAGTTGAGGTCAAATCTGGCTAAGAACTCTTGATATACAACTACAAGGCTGTTTTACATGTTTCTCTATACCATGTACAGTGTATGTATTATTTTCCACTGAGTTTTTGATTATTGTAATACATGTACATAAACATACATTGTGTACTTCACTTGTAGTTTCATTAGTTACATGTATTGTATAATGAAAAATTGAAAAAAGAGAAATTTAGATCATGCTTGAAATTGAGCTACATGTAAGTAAACAACACACATGGCAAATAGATAATGTATACTAGTATAGGCCTATTACATGATATTTTATGTTCAAGATTATAATGCTTGTTTGTTCACTTAGATGAGTGTTTTATTCTATATTTTTTAAATAAAGATCTCTGCATTCTGCTATTTGAGTTTGAAAGAATTGTACATATGCTAATTCCACATTCAGGATTGTTTACATATTATCGATGAAATGTACATGTGCCACTTGTATGTGGTTGGTGAACCACATTTTTAATGAATCATTGATTTTTATTTTACATGATCAGTGAAATAAACCTATGTGCATGTAGATTCATGTACATTTTGTTAATGAATCATTATGCAATGTTTGTATATGATATGACATTTGTAGCAGCTAATTAACTCAAAGATGATAAAGAAACTTATTTGGAACAAATAGAACATCATTGCTATTGTCACTTCTGACTATATTGCAAATAGCATGAAATATTAATCATGTAAGTTACCAATCACAACAGTCAGTTTGCTTATTGTTTGAATATGTAGCAAATATAGCCGACACACACCAAAACATTACTAAGTGCCATTTTACCATAGAGGAATATTTAGACAAATCTCTAATAGTAACACATGCCGTGCCGCAGATGTTTTCTATACCAAACCATCTTTGTCATTTTTTATGTATGCAAGTCTCAAACTAATGCTTTTTGAAGGATATATGATTCATATTTAAAGATCATCCATTAATGATAATGAATATAATGAATCACATTCAATAATTATTACAAATATAGTAGATTATTTAAAAACCACTTTTTGTAAATTTTTGTGAGAAAGAGGAAAGCAATTTAAACAACAAAATATAACGGCTGGTTCAAAATTGTCAAATAATTGTTACGAAATGGTTTATGTTTATGGATATTTCAGCCATTTCTGAACCGATTTTGATCAAATAAAGTTTATTTCTGTCATTAAAATTGTATGCTCTTTCGAATTTGACACTCAGATTTCCATTATCTTGCAAAACAAATTATCTTGAGTAGCGACCTCTATACTAAATCCTCAACTATCCTTTAACTGGTTTGTCATGAAGTTGCCATTTGAACCAATGTTTGTTTTCCTTCAATATTATGGCAATTTACGCTCTAATCATTATTTTAAAAACTCATTCAAAATAATGAAAGCAAGTACAGTAACTAAATAGGGCTAAAAAAATAGAGAGTTGTATGCCCGTGGTACATGCTCTGTTCTCTTTGTACACTTAATATAACTTGCTATATTCTTGCTCAAATGTAGGGACTACCAAACCACAAATATGTGGGCCATCGACTCTTTGATGGGTTGAAAATTACCATTCAAATCACATCTGCTATTTCAGAATTTTAGAATATGTACATGTACAAGGAATATCTGAGGTATTGGGAATTGGGACCTCTTACAAATTATTCTCTTTATCCTTTTGATTTTCTTACATATAATATACTTATTGTACGTTGTTAATCATGTTTCTGTATACAATTTACTAATGTATGTACTAGACTTGTTACTTTTATGAGTTAAATGTATCTTGTGAATATTTAATGTGAACTGTTGAGCTGTTGTAGCTATACTTTTCTAAAATGATATTGCAGTCCATAGGAAGCATAGGAATTGTATTTTTATTGTTGGATTTGTAGACTTTTTTTTTTCTTCTCAAATTTGTTTAGAATTTTACAGATGCTATTTTTGTATGTAGTCTAATGTATACATGTACAAAATTGGCTTTACCTTAATTTGTGAAAATTGGAAAGTATGTATTATCTATGTATTGTCATTTCTTTTACATAAGTAGTATTACTGTATCCTTTTGACATCAGTGGTTCTAATATGAAATAAAAACAAGGACAATCTTTTTCTAATAATAAGTATGTTTTTTGTCTTTGCTTTGATTTAGATTGCTATATTTCCTCTACTTTGTAATTTGTGGCATTTCAGTACTCTTACCTAATTACAGGCAAACCTATCTTAGTGGCCACCTGCTTATAGCAGCTACTCTGTCTATTATAGCTACTAAAAATGATCCCATGCTGAGAGAAACATGTTATGGAAACTTATAGTAAAGTAGTAAATTCTCTTTTGTCTACGATGACAACTATCTGTATCTTAGTGTTACCCTTCCCCGAGTTGGTGTCACTATACATAGGTTTTGACTGTACAGTTTTTCCAGAAAGAAATCATATTCTAATAAGGCAACATATGAATCATTACAATTGACACAATATCACCTTAGAAAATTGCAGAAAATAAAAACAGAAGATCTTTTGTCCAAAAGTCAATCCACTTTACAGTAATATACAGTATCTAGAGCTTCTAGATATACTCCACGAATACATGCTCGTTTCCTTTGTAAGAACACATATTCACACCACATACACATGCACGCACACATGCACACCCCATTACTCTAAGTTCATATAACTCTTCCTCATGCAATAAGACTTTGGGAGTTTCCCTGCCAGAATCCACCATATGATGACACACGCAGCGGTACCCCGGGGGTACCGCGTTGTGTAGCGCCATCTTGTGTCCACTTAAAGCACAACCGTAATGCGTTGTGCATGCAGTGCTGCGCGCGCTCGTTGATACTGGCACGCTATACCCCAGTACAGTCCCTAAAAAAATAAATAAATAATTAAACAAAATGGCTGGATATTCATTTGGTACCCCAGTGGTACCATTTATGTCATCATATGCACCTCGTCCTGACCATATTAAACAGGAGGTGCAGAGGATTCCAAATTCATTAGAGCGCACAAGATTTTTACTTGCACACGTAGTTAGCGTCACAAGAAGAAGAAGAACTTAATTTTAATCGAAATTTGCTGATGTTGATTTTCATTATTTGAGAATCAACATAACATGAAGTGCTTGTTTAGTCAATTTAGTCTCCCAATTGTATGAGTAACAGGTAGTATGGCTACAATACTAGTACTCCACAGAGAGTGTAAATTTAGTTTATTGAGATATTTATACATGCTACAAAAATGTACTTTTTGAGTTTACTGCTGTGTTTAATGCATTTTACATGGTTTTTGGGAGCCCCTCCCCTCTTTCCCATGATGTGTTGACCATTGAGCTGAGAAAATCAAAATTTAATCCAGGGCTCCACACCAACACTGGGCCAGAAAATAATGTGCGAACAAAATAATTTAGAAGTAAATATCTGAGACCGATGCCCCTTGACCAGTAAACATTCACAAAAGTAAAATGTTTAGCATGACAGAATGAGAATATTCTTATGGCCTATGTCCCCACTGCACCGTTTCTCTTACCGTTTGTGCTATCCGATTGACTTCCGGAAAGTACTAGCAGGAAACTCGAAACTGATGCTGACCAAGATCGAAATGGACTAGTAGGATACTTTTAACTCGGCTGTTGTTTCGCATGAAACAAAACAATTGCTAGATACAGACCCTTCTGCCACATTTTTGTCAGATGGGGAAACGGAGAAGAGAGAAACAATGCAGTGGGACTAGACTATTACACTCTTCCATATTAAACCTCATGCATGATTGCAGTTTGGATCAATAAGGGGAGTGAGAATTTTCAAATCATGTAGTAAACAATTAGCAAATTAAATGAATTGTAGGCAAATACATGTTGTTTTGGCCATCAAAAAACCGGGAGGAAACTTGCTCAAACTGGCCATACCATTACAAAGTAGCGTCAAAACCACTAATCTCTCACAGTATATAAGTGCATGTGTGTTTGAGAGACAACGATTCTGCCTGTATGTATATCCTGTTATTTTACAAATCGAAAATGAAGTGAAAAATGTTCATTGGCAAAACAGACCAATCCAAATTTGAGAGCTCATTCATGCCAGCAGGATGTTGAGATGAAATAACAAACATGTGGTATCAGAATGCAATTCAATTATTGAAGAGCTTTTTAATGTCTTTGTATATACATTTAATACAGCAATGCTTTTTACTCATAAAATAAGTTGTCCAGAAAATTCATATTTGTGTATACAGTAAATGTATTTTCATTATGTTTGCAATATTGAATAAAGCACTCTAATTTATTTTAAAGTGATCCATTAACTTGGTCTAATTCAACCAAAATCACTTGGAGCTTTCAACTTTCTATGTACCTTCTTCTTTTTTTTTTTCTTTTTTTTTTTTGGGGGGGGGGGGAGGGGGGCTTATGGTGAGCAGAAATAAGAAATGGGGTATTGATTTTTTCAAATATCTCCCTAATTATGGTGCTTTCAGTGTCTAAATTCAAAGGCGATTCCTAAACGGTTTTGGATTGTAGTCAAAATCAATGGCGCAGTTGGTGATAAAATCTGACATTAATTTGTAACTTTTTTTCACGAGGTAAACAGCCTTATTTCTATTTCTATCTACACATCATTCAGAAGACATTACAATTGCTATTGGTATTATGATTGAAGTCTCAAATGTCACTTTTGTAAAAATGTTAAAAAAGTTAATAGATCACTTTGTATAGAACTTAAATCACAAATGAATGCCATAAAAAATATAGACAGTACACACACACAAACACTGAAACATGAATTTGTGTTATAAACACTTGGACCGGTATTCAACTAAATTTATCAACCTAAGCTAGACTAACAAGACATAAATTACCTGTAACCAGTTAAACCATTCCACACCTGTGCAATTTGGACTAGCACATTGATGGTTGTCATGCACCACCAGATATATGCTATTTTTTTTCTCTCCTCATATCGACATTTCAGTGAAGTGGTTTAACAAGTATGGTGATATTATGTCCTTTTAATCCGCTCAGATAAAAAATGACATACTATTACTGGTGACTTGTTAAACCGATTTCATTGGAATGTCAAGCAAGCACTTTGTCTAGATACCTAATGAGGAGAAACATTCAGTGGTGGTGCATAACAACCATCAATGGGAAAGTAAAATTTCACAGGTGTGAAACATTTTTACTGGTTAATACTGGTAATTTCTGTCCCTTTAGTCTAGCCAAGTTGATACATTTAGTAGAATACCAGCCATTCTGATTATCAATAGTATTGACTTGCTCAAAACAATGCATGAAAACAAGGATTTAAAAGCAAGAATTTTAAGGTTTAGATTCCGCCATCTAAACTCTTTCGTGATCCATTTCAAGTTTTTCAACAATAGTATTTGGGCAAATAAACATGCTTTCTACAACTTTCCCAATGCTGCTTATTAGCTTTAAACAAAATTATTAAACTGATATAACTGAAATCAGCTTTATCACATTTGTTATGAAGTAAGACAGAAAATATTATATTTCACACTCACAAAGTGCAAAACACAAAATAATACTTTTGTTTGATGGAATCTAGATATTCTAAACAAAATGGTCTGAAGAAGAGCTATTAAAAACACAGAATAGACCATTTTTTAAAGGGATCTAGTAACATTGTCCAAATCCTCAAAATCCAATTGAAATTCTAGCGGTTCTCTCATACCTTGTTGTATTCATATTACCAATAGAAACATGGAAAAGGTTTAGGTTTTTCGAATTTCCCTTTTGGTAAAATAATATTTATGGTTGAAATGTTCAGATGTTAAACTATCCATTGGATAGTCTTAACCGTGTACAAAGTCAGTGCAATGAGTTAGTGAATATCACTTTTGCATTTTTGTTCATTATTCGACCATAACGTCCATTTAACTTGAAATTTTAACACAATACCCAGTGAACATATCAGATAACAACAATATACATTGTATCAACTATTCATCACTTTGTGCACATGTCAACAACATTACTAGATCCCTTTAACATTTGCTCCGAATGTAGTACAGAACACGTTTTGTTTTTAATGTCCCAACTTCATAACCAAAATGGGCACATTTCACTTGGATCAACATGCACCTTCCAATCAAGATATCTCAAATTGAAACCAATTGATCTACAGTTTTCAATTACTGCAACACCTACCATAATACACATTACTGCTCTAAACCCAGGTGTATCATGGGTACCTGATATAATAAGGCAGTAATTAAACCAACTGATCCTGTCTTAAATCCTGGTCTTAAATTACTGGAACACCTTCCATAAAAAATACACATTGCTGCTCTCAACCCATGTGTACCTGGGTGGGTGAGGCAATAATTGTCTCACTAGCATAAGACACCCTCATAGTTGATTGCTGCCTGTATGCTCCCAATGGAGTTGAAGTTGTGCACAACAGTGTGATGGCATGCCTTCCCAGTGACAAAGATAATACTAGTTCTGTTGTTATGGAGCTTAAAGGGGTAGTTCAGTTTTGGTATAGAGGGCACTGCACAAAATAATTGTTTTGTAAGAGAATGACAAACTGAGTGTAAAATTTGAAATAGCATACAATTTTAATGGCAGAATAAACTTTATTTGATCACAATCAGTTCAGAAACACCTGAAATATCAATAAATATATCCGACCGTAATAAATCTAGGGCCCAGATATATTGGATGTTTTTTTTTATTATTTAAAAATGCTTAGGGCCAACACTTTTTCCAAAATGTTCAAAAGAGATTTAAAATAGTTGTTGATGATCTCTCTATTTAATCATTATTTCAACAAAACATCACATGCATGATTTTGTATGAAAATGGTTAAAAACCAATACTTTTTTAGAGAGCGCCCTCTTGTGTTTTAATGGCTCTTTTTGAAAGATAACAGGCTTTTTACTTAGTTGTTTGTAATTTTCTATACCTTTCGAGCATGGTGGAGTTATAACTATAAGTTTGTAATGGGTTTTGGTTACTAAAGCTAAGCCTTATCAAAACTGTACTACCCCTGTTGAAGCATTACATAAATGCTGACTACATTGTCAATTTAATAGGTGTATTATGGTGAGGCAGTACTACTTGCCTGTCTAGCATAATGCACATTCAGAACTGCTCATTGCCTGTATGCTCCCAATGGAGTTGAAGTTGTGCACAACAGTTTCATGGCATGCCTCATACCAGTGACCAAGGGTAATATTAGTCATGCTTAAAGTTTTTAGTGCTTTGAAACTGCTGTATAAAGTTTTTAGTGCTTTGAAACTGCTGTATAAAGCATTATATAAATGCTAACTACAGTAAAACATGCCTAAATAGATAGTGGCCACCAAAAGTGACCCCCTGCATAGGAAAACAATATTACATAACTTGTTTATAGGGGTCACCTGTCTACAGTGGCCACTTCTCTTGCTTACCCTCGGTGGTCACTACATGTTTGATTGTAGAATCAACAAGTGTTTCTTGAGGGATACGGATACATAATCCTAGTATGTTCATTTCCAAAATATCCACTCAAGAACTATGGTTGCACACACTTGTTCTTCATAAACAACGCCGGTAAACTAGACACCAAAGTGCAGGGTTGGAAATGAGATTCCCACACTAGTCGTTCCGCGTCACTTGCGGGCCAAAGTGTCCCTCACTTTCTTGAATTCAGTCCGGCCACATTTCTTGCCTGATTGAAGAAAATGGATAAAAGCTAGGGGTAAAGAAATATATGAGTAATAATACTAATAAAAATAGATATTTATAGAGCCCAAATTGCAATGAGCCTTGAGTGCTATTATTATTACCCCGGTCAACAGATACACGCTTCAATCATTCCTGCATACAAAGTGCGTATTTTCCACTCCCTAGGGAGTATTCCAGCCTGTCACTTCATAGGCGCACACAGTACATAATTATGTCAAATAACTCGCAATCATTCTACAAAAATATCATGCTGCATGATAAAATAATTCCATCACTCCTCTCCCCCCCCCCCCCCCTAAAAAAAAAAAATGTATTCACTCTTGTCCTTTGAGTGCCCATCAAACTATATCTGTCTTCACGAACCCATATAATCAAGAAACTTAAAGAACAGAGAATTGGTGCATTATCATTTGTACATACTGCCCCACACTGACACCCACCCATCCCACTTTATAATGAGGCAACACAAAAGATCTTCAATCCTCTATTGATTTAGGTCAATTGCAATGCGTTCATCAGTTTTCTTGTTTCCAGCAAGTTTCAGTAGTTTCCCCATAATTAACAACAAATTAGAAAATGTGCATGAATAGACAATTCAAATCCAATATCACAAACAATACAAGCACAAAACCAAAACTATCACGGGCTCTATTGGGAAACTGAAACCAACTTGTTATTTGAATTGGATTTAAAGAGGAACCAAACGCTGGTATTTATGCTCACTGTCACTGATATATGCATAATTCCTGTTACTTCTAGTCATGAATGTATTTCCTCTTAGGTATCACTTATAATGTAACTAATCAATGTTTTTGAGAACATAAACATCTGTTTAGACTGACCACTAAGGGCTGCCATGTTGTCCAACGGTACCGCATGAAACCTCCTCTCAGCATGCACTAACAAAAGCGAATTTCGTTACCACGGATAAAGCAGCAGACTCAACAACAGTGGTTACCACAATCAGATAATATTTTAAGCGATAGGGAAAACATGGCAGCTTCAAGTAGTCAGTCATAAGAGATTTTAGTGGTAAAAAAAACATTGACTATTTCCATTATTAGTGATACCCAAGAGGAAGTATACAACTAGAAGTAACACAAATTATGCACTTATCAGTAAACAGTGAGCAAAAATGCCAGCGCTTGGTTCTCCTTTAAGCACAATTTAAAGCAGTGAATGCAGGAAAAAGAAACTTAAACTACTTACTGAGGTCATGGCTGCAGACAAGAAATCACTTACAGCTGCACCAGTAGTTTCAATCTGCCAGAAATGTTACAAGAAATACAATCAATTCAAACATATAAAGAAACTGACCAGATATAATGTGATTAAAAATGAGCAAAGAATATGGGATTCCAACGGGATTCAAACCCGAGACCTTCGGATTGCTAGACCGGTGCTCTTACCGACTGAGCTATAGAAAACCCTATGACGGCATTCGTGGACGAATGCCGTTATAGGGTTTTCTATAGCTCAGTTGGTGACTACTATTCAATTAGAGATGGGGTAAGAAAGAATTTCCAGGACATGGGCTAGAAAGCCCAGAAATAAAACTAATGGGAAGTACATCTTTTTACAATAAGTCTACAATCAATGATCTGATCCCCCACATTCATATGGTCTCAAATGTGTTATATGTATCTATTCTCTATATATTTTGATGTCTCTATCAAATGCTGTTTTTGTTCTTGTAATTTTTACCTAGTTTGCTTTGACTTTTTTTTTCTTTTTCTTTTTTTTCTTCAAATAGTGGATGGCAATTCCAGTTTCTTAACCCCATCCCTCCTAGATTTTGAAATTCCCATAGAGTTAATACATGAAAGTACTTTGGGAACAAGACATTTTATTACCCTTTTTGACAAATGTCTGTCTTGTTCAGGCTGTGACCTTTGACTTCTTACTATTTGACCTAAATGATAAATGTTGTTTCTTGTTTTGGACAATGAAATGTTCATTATATGGTTTATATGCTCACCTCTTCAATGAATATTTGTTTCAGTCAAGATACGATTGTAAATTAAAAACAAAATCATATCAACTGTAGTAAGTTATCTTGGACATGTGTAATATACATAGTACATTACACATGAATACAGGTATGGCCACTGTCTACCATTGCATACATTGGGCCGTATGCATAAAAACAAGCAATTGCTTATAAGCAAATGCTTTAAGCACAAGCAAGAGCTTGTCAAGCAAAAGATCAAGTTCAAGCAATTGCTTAAATTCGTATGCACAAGCCTTTGCTTGTGCTCAAACCTTTTGCTTGCACTGCCTAAGCAATTGCTTACGTGTTGGACAAAGGATCGTTACGGTTGTGCGAACATCGCACTGCAGGGCAACAACGCTTCGTGCCCGACCTGGCAGCAGTATTTTTTATTACGCATATAGGGGGGAAACAGCGCGGAGCATCAGGGGGGTTTCTGTGCAGATCGATGGACAAAAATTGCCGTAAAAAGTCTAAAATAACAGGAATTTGATCACAACATAACCTCTGGAATATGGAGCTTGAAATCATCCTGAAACGTTACGAAAATTTGATCCTTAAACGCGAATGCCCTGAGTAAGCAAGAGCTCAAGCTGGTCTGGATGTGCTTGAAAAAACGCAAGCAATTGCTTATCAAGACAAGTAAAAGGTTCGTTTTATGCATACGGTTTTAAGCAATTGCTTGTTTGGTAAGCAATTGCTTACGAGCAGTAAGCAATTGCTTGTGCTTCTAAGCAAAAGCTTTTGCTTGCAAGCAATTGCTTCTTTTTATGCATACCGATTCAAGCAAAAGGCTAGCACAAGCAATTGCTTGTTTTTATGCATACGGCCCATTATATGTGACCGGCTATTGCAAAACCCTGCTCTTGTCAGTAAAAATCAAAATGTAGATTGTCGTACTATTAGAAAGGCCTTATCACAAGCTTTCATTAGATGCTTTGTTCTAACAAATGGGTCAATAATTGGCGAAGATATGATTCACACATTATGTGAACTTAAAATACCTACCAATTTCTTCAAAACATGATTTACAGACAAGTGTAGGGTTTTGCTATAGCCAGTCACATATAGTCAACCCACCTCTCCTCTGAGCTTGGAGAATCTGGTGAAGTCGGTCAGTCTGTTGTCCAGGAAGTTCCACGTATCCTCAAAGTCAGGTGACTTATCCTGAACGAAGCACAGCTCCGTGCTCTTGTAGACTGTTGCCAGGGCAACGCGTTTGGTGTACCAGTTGAACTGGAAAGTAAAGATAACCAAAACGTTGGACGATTATAATCGGTTAAGAGCAATATTGACAACAAATGACACTTTCCTGAAATAAGTCCATCCATTCATTTTTCTAACATGAAACACAGCTTCTTGCTCTTGTCGACTGTTGCCAGGTCAATGCGTTTGGTGTACCAGTTGAAGTGGACAGGGAAGATGACCAAGACATTGTTTTTATAAATGGTTACATGTATGTCTAATATCGTGCACATGTCTGTCACACCTGGCACTATTATTACCCACATGGTCATCAGGTACAGTTCACACTGACACAAACACATATTAAGTACATTCACAACTCCCCTGGGAGAGCAATATTTGTAGGGAACAAATGGCATCTGCCTGAAATTTAAACAGAAGTCCATCAGATTATTTTGTTCTGAAGAATCAAGTATATCAAAATGAAATTTGTTTGAATATGTCTGTATGGCGTACATAAGAAGATTACTTCCTCCAACGTAATTGAAGCACTCTATTCCTGTCTATTTATCTATTCTTGTTCTTTTTTTTTTTTTTTTTTTTTTTGGGGGGGGGGGGGGGCTGAAAGTATATTGGAATTAAACATTTTAAACTGTTACAACGGTTGCTACTTCTGTTAACATCAGGGGACCTTTCTCCTGCATGGTTCTAATCTAGATAATGTCCACAAGATTAGACATGTTAGCAACATGCTCATTATAAATCTGTCATAATCATAATCAGCTATTACAGCTGTCTATAGAATTTATTTATTTATTTGTTTGTTGTTGTTTTTTTGGGGGTTTTTTTTTTTTTTTTTTTTTTTTTGGGGGGGGGGGAGGGTGGACGGGGATTTGGGGTAGAATAGTGGAATTAAGTAAATTATAACTATTAGAACTAAATTGAACTATTGAAGACAATTTTAACAAATTGATTTGATTACTCACATCTGCAGACTTATCCCCTGC
Organism: Echinarachnius parma; assembly: GCA_037951105.1. Taxonomy (NCBI): domain Eukaryota; kingdom Metazoa; phylum Echinodermata; class Echinoidea; order Clypeasteroida; family Echinarachniidae; genus Echinarachnius; species Echinarachnius parma. The sequence goes on from JBAMJV010006587.1 coordinate 12,445, forward strand.
ATGATACCAGATGGTATCCATGAGTTTTGCCAGGTTGGTGAAGTGCTCAGTAATGTTCTCTGGTCGAGCCGTCAGCACCATGGCCTCGGGCCACTGAGCGTGGTACGGGATGATCATGCGAATCCGTGTCTGCAAAGCATCCCGAATGAACGCACCAGTCTTTTTTCTAAAAAGTTAGAACAATCAAATAAGATCATTTTAAAACAAATTTTATACTTTGCATCTTGAAACGACCGAGGCAATTTTAAACAGACCTGGAGGGTGTTTCACAAAGATCCTAAGTTGAACTTAACTCTAAGTTAGACTTAAAAGGTATGGAAAGCAGTTACATGTAGTTTCTTTGAAAACTAATTGTAAAAGTCCTTTTAAAAGGCAATTGTTGTTAAAAATCATTCACATTTTTCTTTTATGAAACAGCCTTCATGTGAAATTTTGTGGGAAGATTAAAATATTCTGTTTTGGGTTCTTGAATGTGTTTCCAACTTAGTGTTAATTTCGACTTGGGATTTTTGTGAAACACCCCCCTGGCAGAATAATACTAAGAGCTCTATACAACAGCAAAAAAATTAATATTTTTATTTCGGGGGCTACTTTTATCATCTCGGGGGCTACAAATTTCCGGGCTCTTTTTCAAATTTCAGGGGCTACTATTAAGCTCTAATGCTGTAAGTGATCATCTTATAAGCATTTGATCACGATCCAAACAGAAAATCCCCAAAATTCCCCCCCAAAAAAAAAATTAAAAAAATTTAAAAAAAATTGGGGGGCTACTTTTTTTTTTCGGGGGCTCTTTTGGGCATTTCGGGGGCAAATTTTCCCCCCGCCCCCGTGTATTTTTTTCGCTGCTATACAATGTTCTCAAGCTGTCAGCACCATGACCTTTGACCACTGAGTGTGGTACAGGATGATCATGCAAAGCCTTTTCTGCAGAGCATCCCAAATGAATACACCAGTCTTCTTCCTACAAGAGAGAATAGTAAATTAGGATCATTAGTGCAAACCTTACATAGGACTGTCAACGCACCTGACCTCGTGACAGGTGAAATGAGCGAGGCAACTTTAATAGACTTGCAGTTAGTCAATAATCTATCAATTGATTTTGGAAATATGGGGCTTCTCTATGAATGCATGGATCATTAATTAAAAAGAAAACCATTAATCTTGGTACCAAGCAAATGATGCCCTTGATGTAGAAAATGTTTCTACAAATCAACCAACCTTTCTCCTTCTTCCGCTTCCTTGTTTGCTTCAACTGCCAGCTGGTCTGCAAGCTGCGAGTTGCATTCCTTCACAAAATGGTGAACAAGGTCTCCCCCGCCCCTCGGGAACATGCCATGTGCGATGCCTGGGTACCCTTCATTCTTCGCAGCCTCTGCCAACGACTGGACGGTCCAGCCATGGACCGGGACAAACTCCAAAGCCGCATCAAGGACAATTTTCTGGATGTCCTCCACTGTGGGCTCTGGCTCTGCTTCTGATGAGGAATATTGCTCATTCTCAGAGTGCGATCTTGCACCATCAGTGCTGTCCGGTCCATCTCTCTGTGTTTGACAGTGGTTTGGAGATGACGAGACCCATCTCACATTCCTACCTGGATACATACGAGATGTAAATTTTGGAGAAAAAATATAAAAAGCAAAATTGCATTATCAGACATAAATAACTGAATAAAATTCAGATGGTTAAATGCAATGTGCAAAATCATCAGCAGATCTTTATCATCTGCCAATGACTGGATGGTCCACCCATGGACGGAGACAATATTCTGGATGTCCTCCACTGTGGGCTCTGGCTCTGCTTATGATGAGGAAGACTGCTCATTCTCAGAGTGTGACCTTTCACCATCAGTGCTGTCCGCCTGTCCGGTCCATCTCTCTGTGATTGACAGTGGTTTAGAGATGACGAGAGCCATCTCACATTCCTACCTGGATATACACGAGATGTACATTATGATTTATGTAGACAAAAATATTTAAAAGATAATTTGAATTACTGGACATAAATATCTAAATTAAAAAACTGTCAATTACATTCTCATTGGGATATTAATACAACATTAACAAAGTCATTCATTAGCAGTTCTATATAATGACTATAAACCATTTAACAAGAATAGATTAAAAGTGTACAATAAATCATATTTTCAAATCAGTGAATACTAAAATCATAAAATGTACACAAGTGACCCCAATTATAGTTTGTTCACTTTTCATGCCTCCTTTCAAATTGAAATTATAGAAATCGATGATTACTTGTCATTTATTCTTAAAATCCCTGACCCTGTGGCTTATAACGTATAAGGCTCTATTTAGGTCAAATATAACCTGCATTATCTTATAGTTTGTCTTAATTGTTTTCTAATTCAAAGTTAAGTATCAATTCACAGTTCCTTGACTTGCAGGAGTGAGTTCACACAACATCACCAATCACAATTTTAGACAAGCATTACACAACTTTGAAAGAGTTAAACATTGATAACAGTACTAGCACAGTTGGTAAAAAATGGTACATAACATTATATATTAGAGGCCGACAGTAAAATATTACAATTAAATGTAAAGAGGCCATGAAAGCGCTAGAGCCACCAGCTGTCCTCGCCTATACTGTTCGTGCATATTATATCTATGTACAGAATCGCATTGCGCGAGTGCATATTTTTTTTGCGCGGCATGGCATGCAGTGTACATTGATTGCGCGAGGGGTGTTCGCGAATTCACTTTGACCCAGATGTTAATGGTTACGACCGACGCTATCGCTAACAGTCTTCTTGGCGACTGTTCACTGTTGTTTTGAAGACCGCAAAATATAGAAATAAACAATTATTTCCCGTCCGTTTTCCATAACACAGCGTTCAACTGTTCTAGAACAGAAACACCAAGCGAACCACCATCTACTACAAGATAAATGGTCCAATCAGTTGGACCAAGCTACTACGCAATATACGCTATACGCTGGAGGAAAGCATACCGCCCATTCGTACACTGTACCGTTCAACAGTTGAACGCTTGTTTTAGGACGCATCAGTAAAGATAACGGACGGAAATAATAATTTTTTCCTCTACATTTAGTGCAGTCTTCAAAACAACAAAGTCGGTAATTAGGCCATGAAAAATAAATGGTTGGATTGGGCGTAACCCACCCACCCCTAAAAAATACCGGCGCTAATGCACGCCGACCCTAGAAGTTTTTTCTGAATTTTATTTTTTTTTTAAATAATTTAAAAAAATTAATAAAAAAATTAAAAATTGCAATAGAATTTGCAATTGCGATGTGTTATGTGTGTGTTTTTGTGTATTTGTGCGAAGAAAAAAAAAAAAAAAAAAAAATCCCTACCGACCTACCCTAATTTTTGGTTGCCCGTTACGCCAATCAATCAATTTTGTTTGTTTGCCTTATTATCAAAGTATATGAATTGTGGATCACATAAACTAAAGTTTTTTTGCATTTGCTGTAAATGGAGGGAGAAATCGGCAGACACAAAATATTTTTGTGTTGCCAGTTGTGGCGAGTTAGGGCGGCTTAGGCGGAAGAGGTTGATCTCTGCACAGCGCTATTGTAATGTACCTATAGTATGTGTGAACAGAACAGTGTACGAATAGCTGGTATGCTTTATCTACAGCATTATTAGCGTGTATTGCGTGTAAATGGTCCAGCTGACTGGGCCCTTGTTCATTTCATATGGTTTTCAACTTTTCATATTATAGAGTCTATGTCTAAGAACATGACATGAATATGAGCGAATGGGGCTACACAAGAAAAAAAAGTCGTATAAAGCAATCTGTAGTAATATATTTTATCATGTCTTTTTGACTAATAAATTTTACAATCACAATCATAAGCATTAATACTGTTATTAAGTGAATTTTGATAGCTAAGTCTCACCTAATACGGCACTTATTAGTGGAATTCGGGACCGAATAATCTTCGTAACAGCGGCCATCGTCGTCATTGCATAACATTTAATGAATCCGTGTGTTCGCTGAGTGTATACTGTACATGTACAACGTACAACTCTTGCGACGTCGACAGGTAGGTATGGCACAGCGAATTTCGCAGCAGACGACAGGAATTAGTAATTATTTTAGTAAATTATTTTAGAACTGTAGATTGTAAAAAAAAAATGTTTTTTTAGTCCAAAATTAGCGATGTATTTCACACTCTTGTGTCATACTGTATCAGCATAATAATCATAATTTATTTTAAAATATGCTATAATCGGTATTAGGTTATGGGGATAAAAGATCCAAAGTTTGAAATTAAAAAAGTACTAAGTGGACTCAAAGTCACCTGCCCCCCCCCCCCCACCCCCCCCCCCCCCCCCCCCCCCCCCCCCCCCCCCCCACCACCAACAGTGAAATGACAGTAGTGGGAAACGCCCCCACACACAAACAATGAAATGTACACTCTTATTACCAACCATGTGAAAGAATATAATTTTGCTAATATGGAATTAAACATTTGTCCAGGAAACCGCCTATACTAATGGATATATATATTTGCAAAATTATAGAACCGATTTACAGTAAGTTGATCGCCAACGAGGAATCGCGCATACGCTACGTGCAAAAGTCCACATGGTCCGCACATGCTTTTCACAGGCCATTGCATTTTCCCCGATATTTCTGCATGTAACGATGCTTAGGTTCGGATTTTACCACACAAGCCCTTTTTAGATACTTATTCAACAATATTGATAAATTTTTTTGGCCGATATAAATGTTTTCTGTTATTCATCTCTAAACTATATTGCTTTATTTTCGATCTCTTTTATTCAAATGTTGTGCTGTGTCTGTCAAATTAGTATGGGCACGTGGGCCCCCGTGCTCCCCGTAGCCGTGGCCTAGGGGGTCCCCCCCCCCCCCCCGACTAAAAATTGATACTTAATAATAGACAACCTTACAAAAAAGCCAAGATCATATTATTTTCATTGTAAAATTTTTATTTGGGCCCAAATTAGGTCATTTAAAAATGGGAGACTATTCTTTGTATATGGTACTAATTTATTTTTGTAAGAAAGGTGTTTTTTTGTTTTTTACTTGAGGAAACACAGCATAATTTATGTTTTCATTTTTAATTTCTAGGAATTATGATATATTTCGGAAATATATAAGGATGATGCTTTTATCTTTTAAATTACATTAAGGCACTTGCAGCACACACACACACATACCGTGACACACACACACACACACACACACGCGCACACACACACACACACACAACACACACACACAAACACAAGGAAAAAAGATTAATGGCACACACAAACACACAAACATGCACATACTGTGCTCACCCAAAGGCACACACAAACAATACTCAAAAAGGCTAATTCATTCATACTGATCGTTGCACAAATAGAACAAAGAGTACTTGTGTAAGTGTTGTACAGAAAAAAATACACACATTTTAATAAGCCACATGTGACATGACAGTTTATATATTTTTTACATAAATACAGAAGAGAACGTCTATACTCGTGGTGAAATGAAAAGGAAACACAAAGTCTAATGAAATTCATAATCATCATAGTGGGGATTTCTGCATTATAACTTGAAAGAGGAAGGGAAAAGGGGTAGTAAATGAATACTAATGTAAACATTGCATGAGCAAATACATGTTAGTACTGGAATCAAGCGGGAACAAGACAAATATATCAACAAAACAAATATAATAATAAAACAAATTGGTTTTGGGGCAAAACAAGTTAATTTGTGTTTATTGAACACACAGTGGCATAGCAAGTGGGGGCGGGGGGGGGGGGGGATGCTCCTGGGCCTGAGCCCCCTGGACCCCACTCAAAGTGACTCACGCTGAACTACTCGCAAGTTGGAGCCACCCCTTGTAGAACACCGGGCTACACCAATGCATTCGCCAATATTGGTGCAAGAACAAACAAAACCCATAAGAATTACTTGCCACACACATAAACCTCCCGAGGCAATTACTCAAATAAAATACTGAAACAAGATCAGTGCACTTTTACATCCTGAATACGGAAAAAGAATACTAGCTGTGTGATACAGTTTAATTATAAATGTGATGACATTGCTTGGCATACAATTTTTTTTTGGACTACTCACACATCCTAAATATAAAGAGATAATTCATGACACACAGTAGGAAATATGTAATGTGAGGACATTCCTTGGCATATTATGCACATTTCTTTTTCACATTTAGCTGCCTGAGAAGAAAGGCAAATTAAACATTCTGATTTCTCAAAAAATATAATAATCACATAGTACTCTTTAATTACATCACATCAGCTGCCACAAGCAGTAAGCAAGTTAAAACAAAGTTAGCATATGAAATTACTATAAAAAAGAAGAAAAAAGAAAGAAAGAGCAAAGCACACTAACTACCGGTATCCCTTTTTTCACACAAAATTGTTGTCAACCCAAAAACAAAAAAAATGGCTCAATTTTAAAAAAAAAAAAATGAAACAAAACAATTACCAGTGCCTATAGTGAAATAGATTCCACTACAAGTGTAGTGATTCATAATAATTTGAAATTAAGATAAATTCATGTATTTACTCTCGAAAAACAGATTTATGTGAACTTTTGCTTTCAAAGAGATACAAAACATATATCATTAATTATCTGCATCCAAGACAGATGATGTGATATTCTTTTCTATAACCGGCTATAGCAAAACCTGACACTTGTAGGTAAAAATCAAAATGTAGATTTTTACACCTTTAGAAAGGCCTCATCACAAACTAATTGGTCAATAATGGGCAAAGATATTATTGTTTCAATTTTACAATCATAGGTCTTTTACACACATTGTGTGAACTTAAAATGCCAATTTCTTCAAAATATGAATTACCGACAAGTGCCAGGTTTTGCTATAGTGGGTCACATATATCACTTCATAGATGATGGAAACAAAAGCTCTGTATCATAACTTGCTGAATGATATTCATGCTAACCAACATGAAAAGTGTACTCGTTTGCAAAGCCATACAAAAGAATACAAGATTATGACAAACTGAAATAAAAACACAAATATGATCTCATGATATGCATGTGAACATCTCAACACATGGTACAGCCATATCTCTCAAAATATTTACTACACTTTACTGCAATCAGTTTTGTAAAAAGGCATCTATAGATAAAATGAATGTGCTAAGTGGTGTCGAAACTAAATTCTGAATTAGATTCTGAATAAATTAAATTTACTTTGAAAACCCACCTCCAGTTAAAACTCCTATGGAGTATTTTGGAGGATTAACTACCAAGTACAAAACTCACTCATGTTTGGTCAAAGAACTGTACTGTAGAAATAGTTGTATCATTCCATGATTAAAATGTATCACTATTCGCCATTTAAATAAAATAAAGGCAAACACTTATATTAACTTCTCTTTTCCTTAAGACATTAATTTTACTAGTGAAAGATTTTCAACTTGGAATTTCAGACGACAAGTAAATTAGAAATTATCTTAAAATACTGAAGTAATATAGTAAATAGATCAAAAAATCAACATTATATGAACCATTACAAGGATAGTGTAATAGAACTATAAAACACAGTTCCAGAATTACACATAAGGGATAGCTTGTTACTATGCAAATTTAGCATCACAACAAAATGCCTGAAGCAGTGGTAAATTCTGCAACTTCTTAATAATAGTTAAGTTTGAAAGTAAAAGTTCCAAATAAGAACTCTGTAGACTCTAGATCCCTAGGAAAATGTATAGAAATTATAGTACAACAAATTCATGCCCATTTAGGTTGAATGATGGAGCCTCAAAGTCAAAATTGAAAGATCAAAGGTGAATGTATAAAGGTCAATGCTCAAAGCCTCATCAAACAATATGCTATTGTGTTAAAGTCACTATGCAATATGGGGGGGGGGGGGGGGGGGGCTAACATCATAAAGCAGAAAGGAAAATGCCAATGCAAGCACTGCAATACTAACTATCAATCGATCTCTGCAAAATAAGCGGGAGGGAATACCATCCGACTTCAATATCCCCACAAAAACTTATGATTTGATTCAGTATATTACATATTTGAGGTTTAAGATGGTTTAATGATGGTACAATACTATTCCCAAAAGAGCTTTAGTCTGAATTAAACATGGTTTTATACATGTAAGTACTGTTTGTAACTGTTGTACATATTTAGATTATAAGTACTTTTCCACTGAAAAAGATAGTCTGCATACAATATTGTGTATGTCCAAAGTGGTCACCTAAGTGAAACAAGAAAAGTGGCCACTATAGACAGGTGACCTCTTTAAAAAAAGTTTCCATAGCATAATTTCTCTCTCTTGAGGGGATCACTTTTGGTGGCCCCTATAGACAGGGTGGCCGCTAAGAAAGGTTTGACTGTACTCCCAATTTACTTCATGAACTTGTTGAAGCAAAGATGTCATTAGTACTATTCCCAATTAATTGTATGTACTATGGTGAAACCTTGTTATAACAAGCACCTTAAGGTGACTGAATTTTCTCGTTATATCAGATATCCCGTTGTATCAGGGCATTCAAATAATCAAATACATAGAACTTGGACCTGTGAAATAACATCGTCCTATCAGGTACCTCGTTATATCTCCCGAAGATGTAACCTTCTACTGTTCCCATTTGATTTTATGTACTATTCCCAAAGCAGTCGTTAGTCTGCTGAGTGACGCGGATGAATGTCGTGCGACGACTGAGCTCCTTTAGCTTGCTGGCACCGACATAGGTGCACGCCGAGCGTAGACCACCAAGAATATCCAGAATAGTAGCGTTGACATCGCCCTTGTAGGGAACTTCAATTGTTTTGCCTTCACTCGCTCTGCAGAAATGACAAAATCAACCAACAATTTGAGAAAAGGTTGTCACACTACATTGCAGAGATGACAACTATTACATCCAGTTTTCAGGGAGGATTCATTCAGAAATCGGGGAGGTTTCTATCAATCGCATACAGCATACCCAGCAGCCCATGTCATAAAACACTTGCAATTGTTGTAAGTGTCCATTTATTGTAACTATCATGGCAACAACTGTAATACTCCATGCTGATTGGCTGTTGACCAAATAGTTACAATAATTGGACACTTACAATTATTGAAAGTGTTTTATGAAATGGGCTACTGGTGTTCACATTTACAGGACTATGTTAACTGTACGCATGATTGTTCTGAAATTCGCGGAAAAGGGGCATTTTTAAAGCTCATCCTTGGACATTTCACGTACCGCAAAATAAGAAATAAAGGGTGTTTTGGGGCACAAAATCCACGAAATATAACATAAGGTTCTTATTTTGAACATTTTCCCTTGCTTGCTTGCTTGATACTTCCAGTCAGCAATCACCACAGCAACAGAACTGCAGACTGCAGGAAAATGTCCAAATCAAAACGGGACTTTTATCTCCTACCTGTAGGTCACCTTTGCTAAAATGTTTATACTTTCCTCCTCCATTTTTGTTCATTATGCAAGCCTCTAAAATAACTTTTTTCCTCTACTGGCCAGTATAATCATAAATATTCACATTTTACTTGCCCGCTTTTATCTACAGGAGATTTACATGTATGGAATTACATTTTTCTCATGTAGTTGAACAGAAATGTTTGTTGCCTGATCGGGCAATCAAACTAGACCATTTATGAACATTTACTTGCCCCAGGCAATCGGGCAAGTGCTAATTTTGAGAGCTGATTATGGTTATTAAAAGCCAACAGGTCAAGGGTCATATCTAATCCTGAGTCATGTCGGATATATTCGGAACCGGGTCCCGATAAACTGTAACCGGTCAGGAACCGGTATCCCGATAAATTGTTGCCGTCGAAACTCGGACCGGTAAAATCACGCAATCGTGCAAGCATCGGCAAAAATGCACTGTTTGGGGCTTTATATTGCTCTTTTTATATGCAAATAACATAATAAATATTGACGCTTTTATGATTTACATATCAATCTTTACAGGAAAATAGTTACAGATTATCCAGAATTAACTCACGTTTCGCGAGAAAAGTATTTTTTCCGAAGTAAATTGGACCTAGAAATCGATCGTTTGTTCAGCATCGCGCCAAGCTGAAACAAGCCGCTAAAATCGAAGGTTAAAGTTAGCAGCAAGTTTTCGGGTCCCGATATCGCGAGAAGATCGCCAGTGCATGCTATATGATATGCTAGCTAACTTCAGTTCCCGGCGCGGCACGCGCGCACGCTAACTTCAGTCCGCCAGCTAGCATTGCGGTGGACCGCTGCGATCGAAATTTCCCGATAATTTGCACAGTTTTTTTCATTGTTTCGGGGCTTATTTTTTGTTCTGTTCAGCTTTCAAACGCCATAGAATCATGTAAGTAGAATATCAAAACATTTTAAAATGGTATAAATTACCCAAATACGTACTTTGAGCCACTTTTTGAATGCACTGGCTCAGATCAGCTCGATCATACATACACTCCCCGGGAGTGTCCGCCTAACTTTGTGTGAACATCCGTATGCAATAGCGTTCAAATGACTAGCAATTTTGCGCTTCCTGTTCAATTTCTGACTGTCAAACAAAGTAACGAACCAAGAATTTCTCGAAAATAACCACTCTTTAAAGTAAATGATATCGATTGCCCCGTTTTTATTTGAATTCCGCTACATTAAGTGATAATCTTAATTTCTTTTTTTAACATTTTTATATTATTTTTTTTCATATCTGTAGTTGGCAACACCTCCAGCGTATTTGTGCATGGCTGTTGCAGAATTCATGCTGTACAACAGCTTCCTGTCGTTGCACTTGGATCACCTCAAACAAAATTTACATTCCTCACATATATTTTTCCTTCATTTAGTAAAAAAGGGGAAAAGGTCAGAGGTCATACCGGTAGTTGGCGACACCGCCAGCGTGTTTGTTCATGGCTGTTGCAGAGCTCATGCCGTAGAACAGCTTCATCTTCTTGCCATTGCGTTCAATGACCTCACCCTCCGTCTGGTCATGGCCGGAGAACATGCCCCCCAGCATTACATAGTCCGCTCCAGCACCTTCCAAAGAAAGAACAAATTCAAATATCAAAAGTGTTCTTTTTGTAAGTCATTTTTTATTCAAATTTTGTTTGGAGTTTTACAGAAGGTTAATGGCATGTTTTTATAAAAAGGACAATTTTGTTTACTTCCAAGGGCTATTTTTCAAGCCAGCTTGCATAAAATAGCACCCTCAAATTTTCTTTTGCACATAGCACTTTGAATATTTCTAAGGCTATTTAGTGCATTTTTTAAATGCAATTATCACCCTTATAAAGCTTGATCTGTTATTACTTTAAAATTTGCCTGGTAAAGATGCCCTGAAAACCAAGAAATTAATTAGGTATTATTACATTCAAATATCCTTTTGGTTAATATTCCAGCCTGCGATTGTATCAAGAATATCTATAATAACAGAAAATAACATATTTCTACCAGTTTAAAAGCATTCTGTGCTGTGCTTAGTCCCAGCCCCTTCAAATTTGTGATTGCAAGGGAGTGGCCAAAATGACTCTGTGGAAGTTACATTAATCTGTGCAGACAAGCAAACTCAATCTGCCATGATCATACACCTTTTAAGCTATTTTTGTTGGTGGGGGAGGGGTGTGTTCCTAATTTTTATTCCATATTTTGATGTTAGATTTGTCTTTTAAATGCAAAACTCTCATCATATTTGGATTTTCAGTGAAAAATTACAAAAGTCAGTCTAAAAGTCAAATTAGTGGTGCCCTTTTGATTTCAGGCCAACTTTGTAATTACTGAAAGCTATAATTTATCATTCATTGCAAGAAAGCTACCATAACACTTAAAGGGATCTAGTAACTTTGTTGACATGTGCAAAAAGTGATGAATGGTTAATGCAATGTATATTGATGTTATCTCATATGTCCACAGGGTATTTTGTGAAAATTTCAAGTCAAATGGACATTGTATGGCCAAGTAATGAGCGAAAATGCAAAGTGATATTCAGTAACTCACTGCACTCACTTTGTACATGGAAGAAAAACTCGCCCGGAGTTTTTCTTATCTGAATATTTCAATCATACATATCTTTGTAACGAAAGGGAAATTTGAAAAACCGAAACCTGTCCCGTGATTTTATTGTTAATACGAATACAACAAGGTATAAGGGAACCGCTAGAATTAAAATTTTATTTTGAGGATTTGGACAATGTTACTAAGTCCCTTTAATAACAAATGCAAGAAATAAATGCTTACCAAATGCTTTCACTACATCGCCTGGGCATGTGCAACCACCATCCTGAAAAGAAGAAGAAAAAAAAACAGAGCTATCGAGTTAAAAATATTGTGGAACAGTTCAGGATAGTTTTTGTTGATATATATCCCTGAATTCCCAAACAACTTTGACAATTAAGAATAATTGTTTCTTATATAATATATTATTAAGGGAAACATACAGGGAAACTGACCAGAAATATATAATATAAATGAAAAAGAGCAAAGAAAATAGGGTTATCCAGGAGAAAGCCACTTTTCATTGCTTTTTAAATTCTTTTATTATGTTAAATGGAAATGCAAGGTCACATTTATCATACATATATACAACAGTCAGAGGTCTAATATGACCATTGAACTTACAAACATTCAACAAAACAATGTGTCTTCACAATATTGAATTAAAATGTAACAAGCATATACAAAATATAACAATCATTAAACAAATATTCATTACAAGGGCAAGAAGAGAACATTATTCAATTTAATCTGTCACTATTTGAATACATTGCTACTGTACATGTAGTTCACATTTGTTCTCTGGTTATTGATGTAAACAAGCTCTGTTTTAAGTCCATAATTATTTCTTTCTTTCATTAAATTTGTAGTTCATCCAGCATTTGTGTTTTCTAGTCCTCATCGACTTGACTTATATCATTTGTAATATCATTGTTGTATATATTTGTGTTTTTAATTGAATAAAATAAAATAAAATCAAATCAAATCAAATCAAGGTTCAAATATGATCTTACAGAAATGATGTGTCCTCCTAGACCGTGTGCTGCATCTGCACACTCAATGACTGCACTCAGCTGGGGGTACCCCACTCCGGCCTTCTTCCTTGTTGTGCACACAGAACCTGCAATAGTCAATAATATACTACAGTATATTCTAACTACAAGAAATAATACCTAATCTATTAGTAAGCATGACATACCTGATCATCAACATCAAGCATTCAATGACAGTGCTTAGCTATGTGAATCCATTTTACCTTCTTTGTCGTACACACAGAGCCTAGCACTCACAGGTAAAAAATAAATCACTCAAAATTGTATTTTTAAAGGCTATTTTTTAAAGCCTGTCTGTATTAAAAAGCAGGGATGCCAGTGATCTGCAAGTCAAGAGCCTGAAAATGGAGTCTTGATCCCTTGTTTGAGTGCAAATGAATGCATGGTACAAATAAGCCTGAATTTGTTAGGTGCCCAGGGCCTGAAATTCAGGCTTTTGCATAAAAACTGGCATCCCTGAAAATGTCACTGAATGGTTTTACTTGATTTAGGGGGAGGCTATTTTGGTAACAGCACTTGCACCATTAACAAAATATGCACCTTTATATACACCCCATCTTATATACCAAATGTAACAGGCTTTAGCAAAACCCTGCACTTGTCAGTACAAATCAAAATGTAGATTTCCATACCATTAGTCTAAGCTTCACCACAAGCTCTCATTTCATGCTTTGTTCTAACTAATTGGTCAATAATTGGAGAAGATATGATTGTTTCAATTTTACAATCTAGTCTTTTACACACATTATGTGAACTTAAAATACCAATTTCTTCAAAACATGAATTACCGACACATGCAGGGTTTAGCCGGTCACAAATGGTACATGGAAATGAATTCTATATCATATTACAGATACACTCAGTTCCAGACATTTCACTGTTTCAAACGGTAATGATGGCAGTGCCATTTTCTCAGTATATTTAGTTACGATCATGTGCAAATACTAAAAATGTATGTATTTTGTAATGATGACACTATATTATATTAATTGTACAATGTTACATTATTATGAATTGTACATTTATTTTGTAACCAGAACGTCAATGACGTAGCGCTCATCCTGCATCTCGCAACATCAAATATCGCAAATTTCATGTGGTACACTTTTCAACTGGTCAAAAAATAAAAATGTGATGCCCTGGAAGGGACATAAAAATTAATTTAAACAAAAATAGAGTGAACAAAATATAAATTTGACGCCCCAGAAGGGACATGGGGAAAAAAAATAAATAAATAAATAAATAAATTAAAAAAAAAAAAATTTTAAAAAAAATTTAAAAAATATAATAAAATAAAATAAATTAAACAAAATAAATAAATAAATAAATAATAAAAATAAATAAATAAATAAATAAATAAATAAATAAATAAATAAATAAATAAATAAATAAAAAATTACCATAATTAATTAATGGAGAAAAATTTCAAAATTCTGTGTAGAAGTTTAGTGTACCAAAGTTAGCTCTACCAGATAAAGCAAACCAAATCAAAATCGGTCGAGAAATGAAAGAGAAGAAGCATTTTTTGTGATTTTTGGAATAAATTTGCATAAATTACCATAATTAATTAATGGAGAAAAATTTCAAAATTCTGTGTAGAAGTTTAGTGTACCAAAGTTAGCTCTACCAGATAAAGCAAACCAAATCAAAATCGGTCAAGAAATGAAGGAGAAGAAGCCTTTTTTGTGATTTCGAATAAATTTGCATAAATTAGCATATATAATGAATTTCACGATTCTGTGTAGAAGTTTTAAATCCCCCTCCTAGCCCTATCTTATGAAACAATCAGAATCAAAATCGGTTGAAAAATAACGAAGAAGAAGCATTTTGAAAATTGTGGACGCATGGACGGACGGACGGAAGGACGGACGGAAGGACGGACGGACGGAAGGACGGACGGACGACGGACGCCACGCCATGGCATAAGCTCATCGGGCCCTTCGGGCCGGATGAGCTAAAAATGGAAAATAAAATTGAAACTTGAATGTAGAATGCCTGTGCAAATACCACAAATTTATTTATTTTGTATTGATAACACTATATTATATTGATTGTACAATGTTACATGATTATGAATTGTACATTTATTTTGTGAAAATGGAAAATAAAATTGAAACCTTAATGTAGAATACCTGTGCAACAGCCACCAATGTAGTGAAGAGCAATGGTACAAAGACTGACAATATGCTAACACATCACATATTTGCTGGGTTTTGTTTAATACACAAAGCTTTGTAGGGGAAGTAGAGGTGCATAAAAAATCACTGATTACCCCATCCTTGACCAAGTGGTTCACCCTGAACACGATCTGTTACGAGTCATTTGATGCTTTCAGATTAGGTCATGCACAGTGAGTACCTCTACCGCATTGCTCAAGTGCGTCTGGAGGTTCAGGGGTCAGCTGCTCTTGAATCATCCATATTAATCTTGCTAAAAACAGAAAAAATAAGCCTCGAACGGACAGATCACAACGGAAACGACAAATGCCTGCCCCCCCCGACTACGAAATACGAATTTCCAAATAATGGAGGTGAACATCCGTGGCCTTAGATCAAATATTGGAGAACTTGCCAATCTTTGTGTGGAGAAAAAACCAACAATTGTCATAGTAGTGGAGACCTTCCTTGATCCCACAGTCCAGGATGGAGCTGACTGTATCTCTATTCCAGGATACAACCTGTGCTGCCGCAAGGACAGGACCGAATCATTAGGTGGCGGCATCGCTGTATACTGCTTGCAAGGAGTTGCCATTCACCACGACCCACTGAGAGATCCCGAAGACCTGGAACTTATGTGGCTGTCAGTAACCCTGCAATCCAAAAAGTTACTTGTAGGAGCCGTGTACCGACCACCTAACGCAAACAGTGAAATAATTGAATACTTGGACAACAACACTATTCCTAAGAACAATTTGGAGCAAACTGTGTGATTCTTTTAGGAGACTTCAACGTTCATCATGAAGACTGGTTAGGAAGTCGTAATACAGACACCGCTGGACGGCTTATGTTCCAGCTTGCAAATGGTCTTGGTTTAGATCAGATAGTAAACAAGCAAACAAGAGGAGCAAGACGACCTTGCAGATGTGTGCGAGAACGAGATTTACCTGTACGCTGATGACTCTACACTCTACGCCCCAATCCACTCTCCAAAAGACAGCGATGCGGTAACAGCTAGTCTCAACAGAGACTTGGCCAAGATGGAAACATGGGCTCACACATGGAAGATCACATTCGAACCCTCGAAATGTAAAACAATGACAATTTCAAGGAAACGATCCCCTTCAGAACTCAGACTAAGCCTAGGAGGTTGCCAGCTGGAAGTGAAGCCTGAACTTGGAATCCTTGGTATTACATTCGATTGCAAGCTAACTTGGACAAAGCACATCTCGCACATCACAACCAGAGCTGGGCAGAAACTTGGTGCTCTAAGAAAAGTTTCCAACAAGTTAGACATCAAAGACAGAGCTACAGTTTACAACGCACAAGTCCGAAGTGTAATGGAATATGCATCTCTGTGCTGGATTAACGCCTCGCCATCTACCCTTGCCTTACTGGACAACATCCAGAAGAAGGCACTCAATATTATAGGAGTTACTGAGACTGCTGCTCGCACCCAATTCTCCATCCCAAGTTTGACACACAGACGTCGGGTTGCAGCAGCGTCAGTTCTGTACAAGATGCAAACACAACATTGCCCTCAAGATCTTGTTGACATGCTCCCTCCGCCAATGGAAAGAAGGCGTGTAACTCGGTTCAGCACATCCATGCCAGACCACGCACTAACCATACCGCATGCCAGGACCTATTCGCTAGACAGAAGCTTCATCCACTCAGCTGTCCGAGTTTGGAACAGCCTCCCTGACAAAGTTGTTGGCAACATCTCTGACACTGGTCTCCAAGCTTTCAAAGGGCGCGTACATGCTCTCCTCCTATCCAAAATTTGATTGTTTAATGCTAAGTCTTTTAAGTGAATTAATGTTATTCCTATTTCATGTTTTGATATTTTATTTTATTTTGAGCTGCAGCGAACCACTTGATTGGCCTTCCGGAGCTTCACCAAAGCTCTGGTGGGCTATTGTTCGCAATTGCATATTATATACAACAACAAAAAAATAATAAATATAGTAGCATACTTGGTAGAGACTTGGTAGATACAAAACTAGCAGAATTTATGTAAATATTTGCCGTAGTGAACATATCATATTACTGTATTATAACTCTCATGCAGAATGTACCTCACTTGTATTGCCTTTCTCCTTTCCCCTTCTATTATCTTTCTCCTTTTCCCTTCTATTATCTTTCTCCTTTTCCCTTCTATTATCTTTCTCCTTTTCCCTTCAATTATCTTTCTCCTTTTCCCTTCTATTATCTTTCTCCTTTTCCCTTCTATTATCTGTCTCCTTTCCCTTCTATTATCTTTCTCCTTTTCCCTTCAATTATCTTTCTCCTTTTCTTTTCTATTATCTTTCTCCTTTTCCCTTCTATTATCTTTCTCCTTTCCCTTCTATTATCTTTCTCCTTTTCCCTTCTATTATCTTTCTCCTTTTCCCTTCTATTATCTTTCTCCTTTTCTCTCCCTTTGCCTTCCTCCCTTTCCCTATTCTATTTTTATTAATGCTTGTTTTGATTATGTATGTATGTCAATGCTTTTAAATATTGATATTCAGATGAAATATTATGAATTGTTATATTGTGAACCCAAGACAATTTTCTATTGAGATGGACCAAAAGAATATTGAATTGAATTGAATGAATGTAGGTAAAACACAGGGTGGTGTCCTACCTGGTCCAATGCCGACCTTGATGATATCAGCACCAGCAAGGATGAGCTCCTCCACCATCTCTCCAGTGACCACATTGCCAGCCTGAAAAGGGGCAATTGAACAATCAATCAGAGTTACTATACAGTGAAACCTTGTTATAATGGTTACAGTCCGTTATTCCGAAGGTTCGTTATTCCGAAGGTTCAGTTATTCCGAAGGTTCGTTATTCCGAGGGTTCGTTATTCCGAAGGTTCGCTATTCCTAAAACGAAATCGGGTTCGTTATTCCGAAGGTTCGATTATCCAAGAAAAAAAAAAATCGGGTTCGTTATTCGTTATTTTCGGATTAACGAACCAATCTCTATTTCTTTACTTCGTATACTCTAATTTCCTTTTCTAAAGTGCTTAAAGGCTTGTTTGCATTAAGCGCTATATAAATTCGTCATATTATTATTATTTCATTTTAGGAATAGCGAACCTTCGAAATAACGAACCCTCGGAATAACGGACCTTCGGAATAACGGACCTTCGGAATAACGAACCTTCGGAATAACGAACCCGATTTTATTTTCGGAATAGCGAGCCTTCGGAATAACGAACCCTCAGAATAACGAACCTTCGGAATAACGAACCTTCGGAATAATGCAACAACTGTTCGGATTAACAAACCCTATTTCATTTTAGGATTAACGAATCCTCGAACCCTCGGAATAACGGACCTTCGGAATAACGAACCTTCGGAATAACAAACCCGATTTTATTTTCGGACTAACGAACCTTCGGAATAACGAACCCGATTTCATTTTAGGAATAGCGAACCTTCGGAATAACGAACCCTCGGAATAACGAACCTTCGGAATAATGCAACAAATGTTCGGATTAACAAACCCCATTTCATTTTAGGATTAACGAACCCTCAGGTATACGAAATTTGCGTGTTCGGAATAACGAACCTTCGGAATAACAAAATTTACCTGTTATATCAGATATTCTTGTATCAGGTTTTTATATCAGGATTTTAATATCAAGCCCAAATTAACATGCACTGAATTAATTTTGTTTTTATTTTTTCATATATTTTGAGTCCTGTGACCTTGACCATATGACCCCAAACTTTGATGGCTACATCAGCTCCCTAAGAAACATTCAGGTTTAGTTTGATTGAAATCTGACATTTAGTTCTTGAGATTTTGCTATACAAATTTGTTTGCATGTATAATGAATCCTGTGACCTTGACCTCAACCTCATGACCCCAAAATTGTATGGCTACGTTGACTCTTTATGATACATTCAGGTACCGAGTTTGATTGAAATCGGACATTCATTTCTTTAAATTTTGCCATTACAAGCACTTGACCTTTGACCTCATGACCCTTCAAATCTAATCAGATCATTGCCACTCTGATATGTACACCCATACCAAGTTTGAAATTGATCCGTCAACCGGTTCTTGAGATATCGCGAGAACGAGGCATTTTTGTCCATATATCGAGTCCCGTGACCTTGACCTTTGACCTCATGAACCCCAAAATCTAATCAGATCATTGCCACCCCAATATGTACACTCAAACCAAGTTTGAAATTGATCTGTCAACTGGTTCTTGAGATATCGCGAGAACGAGGCATTTTTGCATATATATTGAGTCCTGTGACCTTGACCTTTGACGTCATGACCCCTAAAATCTAATCAGATCATTGTCACCCCAATATGTACACTCATACCAAGTTTGAAATTGATCCGTCAACCGGTTCTTGAGATATCGCGAGAACGAAAACGGGACGGACGGACGTAGGGACGGACGGACAACCCGAAAACATAATGCCTCCGGCCACTTCGTTGGCGGAGGCATAAAAAAGATTAAATAACTTTTAAATAATATTGATTGTTCTGTAACTTCCAAGAGAAAAGAGAAATATTAAAATTAGTTGAACAAGGTTTCCCATTATCTAGGGTGCAGGTAAAGTGGTTTAGTTATATGACTAAAGGAAATTGACAGTTCGTGAATATCGGTTTTACAGCATTGTGACTATTGTAAGACATCACAAGCAAAAGAAACTTTAAAAACCCTACAAAACTGACATTTCAAATTCTCTGAACTCTCAATAGCCACATTATTTGTAGGAAGCTACCATACCATAATCGTCTGTTCTGGAAATTTTGATCTGAATTCCTTGACGCACTCGACAAAGACCTCTGAGTAACCGTTGGCAACATCGAGGCAGATGTACTGGATGGATGGAATGGCTTTGATGATCTCGTCAACTTTCTCAGCTTCCCGCTTTGACGTGCCGGCGCTAATCGCGCAATTCTGCAAGGCAAGGAGAAATAATTCACAAAGTGAATGGGTACTACCAATTATCAAAATTATCAATGGCGGACAATTTATGTCAGGCCAGCCCACAACAAATTCATGAAGAAAACATTCACAAAGAATTTGTTCGTTTCTGAGTACCAAATCAATCTAATTTGCACAGTAAGCAAACAATTACTTTCTTTTACATTTGTTATTATTTTGTATTTTGATGTTTTGGATACGATTACA
The DNA here is from genome assembly GCA_037951105.1 of Echinarachnius parma. Lineage (NCBI taxonomy): Eukaryota > Metazoa > Echinodermata > Echinoidea > Clypeasteroida > Echinarachniidae > Echinarachnius > Echinarachnius parma. The sequence goes on from JBAMJV010006587.1 coordinate 32,737, forward strand.
TAAAATAAATTTTTTTTTTTAAATATGCCAAATTTTAATTAGAAAATGGCATTCATACTTCATTACTCTTTGAATTCTCTTTGAGCTGCAATTTTGTCTGAATCAATACTATTTTTTTTAATCACGGACTTGAATCAATTATTTCTCACCAGTAATACATACCAGGTGCGTTGGTGGCAAAATCTACTCCTGCATAATCATTGTAAATTATACTTGTAAATGTTTTACAAAATAGAATACTGCAGAAATATTTGATGTTACTTAAACAAAAAGCTTTAGTATGTAACAGCACCTGGGCAGAAAGAGATACAATCAATTGTAAGTTAGGATTGATCGTAAGTCAGAAAATTAGCGCGTTTTAACTAATGCTGTTATCCGATCCGGGAACGATCCGATTTCCCGGCGATAATCGCTTCTTTGCCGGATCCGAGACGGATCCGAGAAATACATTTTCTCGGTAGAAAATATCGGAAGATTTTGCCGACCCATTTTCTCCAGTAATAATTGAAAATGTGTATTGTTTGACAGTCCATTAAGTAGTGTAATTTAAATAAAGAATGGGGGAATCAATATTGTTTACTTTATGAGTGGTTATTTTGGAGAAATTCTTGGTTCGCTAATTCGTTTCGCAGTCGAAAATTGAACAGGATGGGAAAAATTGCTAGTCATTTGAACGATATTGCCGACGGAAATGCACACAAAGTTAGGCCGAAACTCTCGGGAAGACTTCAGATGTATATGGGCAATTCCGGATGAGAGAGGCCAAAAATGGAAAATTTAAAAGTTTATGAAATACAATTTCAAAGCATGTTTTAGGTGGACAACGTCCTATATATTAGTGAATAGAAAACCGTTTGTGAATAACTTAATCCGTTTTTCTGAAAGCAGTGTTTGAACTTTTTGGGTTTTCGAGGCTTCAGAAATGAAGAAATGACTAAATTCAATACCAAATCAATAAATCATTGATCCCTGAACTTATTCCTTTGTATACTTTGCAGTTAAACTAGTATATGGATAATCTTCTTATTTTGTAAAGCACTTGTTCCAACCGGAAGCAATATTTGCTGGACAGAATGACAAAATTTACTCCGATTTGGATGTAATTCCGTTACCGAAATTCCAAGAAAGTTTTTTTAAAGAACTTTAATATTGATGAATTATTCTGTAATTGTAAATCCAATGCTAAAATATGTGTCCTTGAAATCCCAAACACCCAATTCCTTAATATCTCCACCCATTTCTATGAAAACATCGGTAACGGAATTACATGGTAACGGAATTACATCGGTAACGGAATTACATCGGTAGGGGACGCAACATTAATTTGACTTCAAAGTGGGTTGGAAGTTTTTGAAAGAAAGAAACACCACCTGATATACAGGGGGGAAAACAAAACCAACTTCTGATGAGTAAAAATGTTCTTTGGCCTTACAAATAGTTGAGAACCAGTTTATCTATTAAACATATGCCAGGCATAGTTTTCAAAAATATTAAAAAAACAAATTCTTGCCGTCTTTGGCAAGAAAATATAAAATAGATCACCCAACCCCAACATCCTCCCCTTGTTGAAGTCTAAGACTGCAGGTAGTGTTGAGGAAGATAGTGTCCAAGATAACAGCAAAAACACTTAGAACAGAGGAAAAAGCAACAACACAGTCCATAGTATTAGCAATGGCATGGAGGACCTCAAATTGAAATGGGTAGTAATTCAATATTGCAACGAAAACAATGCTAACAATTAATTGGCCAATTGATAGAAGCTGTGGATAGTAACATTACTATCAAATTATTGAAGCAAACAGTTCCAGAGAAGTATGGTTGGCCACAAAGTAGATGACTTTGGCCTGAAATCTCATCAGTGGCTCAACTTGAGATTGGCCTAAAAAGACCAAGACTACCAGTACCACTTTGCGCCAGCAGGAGTATTGTGTAGTTGTTTATGTTTCCCAAAAAGTTTCATCTCATTATCTCGTCAATCCCTTGCTTCTGCTTAAAAGCATTAAGACAATGGGCCCTTTGAAATTATGTCAGTATTATAAGAGGTCACCTGCAAATGTCCAGGATGATCCAGACACAATTGGGCTGATGACAGACTATACTTCGGCTATATTTCAAAGGGCCCATTACCCTGTTGCCTAATATCAAAACTCAAGGGATTGACTAGATAATGAAATGAAACCATTCAAATATTATAGCACCATACAGGAACTACAGAATAGGTCTACTGGTGAATATTGTTACCTGTAGTTTTTGTCTTTTTAAGCCAAGCTCAAGTTGAGGTACCGAGTTGAGAATTCGGGCCAATTACATTACTCACAGGTCTTAGATATGTAAAAGAGCCACAGACAGACAGAAGAGATATACTCTCCGTCATATAAATGCATGTATCATGCTAACTTATTCACTGGCTTTAAAATGTAGCTTGCCAGTATTATTTCGGATGAATTAAAGTTCAGAGAATAAGATTGAACTCTATCCTTGCTGGCCATTTGACTTGTCAGTATTGTAATATACTTTGTTAGTACAATTTATGAATAAGTTAAGGATTTTTAAAACTTGAACATCTTTAATATCAAGTTGTACACATTGTGCATTACATAATATACAACAAACAATTAATTGTACCTCTGATACATGTATCACCTGATCTCTGAATATAAATCAATGTTCTTGTACATGCTCCTAACAATTTATTATGTCCAAATTGCATAAAGTATGTGTACATGATAAAAAAAAAGTGTCTTGGTAGTATTCTTCAGTAGTAGTGATTTTGATCAGATAGATAAGTTTAATTTAGAACAATTTAGTAGGTCTGGCATACAGGTAGACATTATTTTAGAGGTCTAATAACATATCATAGATACCCTCAATGAGCCTCAAATGGACAGAAGAGATCCACTTTCCTTCATATAATTACTCATAACATACTAATTAGTTTCCTGGCTTTTAACTTCCCAGAAGTATTGGTATTAACATTCAGACAATAGGATTGAACCCTATCCTTGCTGGCCATTAAAGGGTACCACCACCCAAACATAATATTCTTATTATAGAAAGGGAACAAAGATCTTTAGTATTCCATTCCTTCAACAAGTTCACAAAAATATGTTTTCAGAAAAAAATATATAATTGGAAAAAAAATATCACCATTCTCAACCATGCTTTCATGTGGTCTGAATTGCAAAGACTATGCGTGCAGAGCCAGAGCGCTCTGTGCAGAGCGAAAGAATCATCCGGGATTCTAATGATGTATGCGTGGAAGCATTGGCGCACTTGCAAATGCTTGGCCCATATGGAACCAGGAAATAGCAGTGGTTCTGTAAGTGGTGGAAATTAATTGATTTGTTTATGAATTACACAACCCTTTGCAAAAATGTTGGGTATCTATTTGATATCACAAAACGGTACCAAAACATATAATAATGTGTTGTCCTTTGCCTGGTGGTCCCTTTTAAACTTACCAGCATGGTTACATACTTTGTTAGTACATGTGCAATGTATATTAAAGCCTCCAGGGTTTTCTGAATTCTAATATCAAGTTGTACACATTGTGTATTGTATGATATATACTTCAAGCAATTCCTGTTACCCTTGATACATGCATCATTTGACATAGATCTGACTTCGATTTTTTGTTCTGCTAAGCACTTGCTTCCCTATCTGTTTTGTCCAAATTGCATAAAATAAGGAAGTGTACATGATCAAAAAAGTGTTTTTGGAGTATATGTGTATGAAATACTTTGGTAGAAGTGATATTTATCCAATGGATACGTATAGTTTAGAAGAATTTGTGGATAATTGACAAAGCAGTGTTACTAGTGTAATTCCGTTACCATGTTCATTAGATAGCTTTATGGTATAAATAGAGAAATATGTGACCATTGATATGAGCCAGGACTGCAGAGTTTGATAACAAGGACTATGTAAATGAAGACTGACTTGAATTTCGCAAATACAAATAGTTATTTTTTTTAGAAATTTCACACTGCGTTACCAAATTACCCAATTAAGCAGGCGTATTCGCATATTACTTCATAATTAAGCATAAAAGTATCTTGCATTTTGGTTCTTATAAGTGTTTCAACATACAAATAACATTTTAAAGGGATTTTAGCTTATCTGGTATTCAAAAAATTTAACTTTTTAAGGTAAATTTCAGAAGGCGTAATTCCGTTACCATTTATGTAATTCCGTTACCGCTGCCTTTCTGGGAAACATGGTCAGTTACGACCAAACAAGATGAACATAAAGGAAAAAATTAATGTTATCATCAAGTTGACACCCATAGCAATGAAGTTTAAAATAAATTCACACAAAATGTCTTTTAAATTTCAGAGGAATTCATGTGAAAGTTGAAGGTGGGAAAAAAGGCCCATTCTCTGCCGTAATTCCGTTACCGACGTATTATACGTGCTAGCACTTTCCTCATTTATGAAATTTTCATATTTTGGTTTCTATATGACAGCAGGTATATCTCCAGAACTTATTAAAGTGTTGATAAGCCTTTAGGTCATAGGAATAATCCATAATATGAAAAAGAATGAGCAAAATTTCTCTGAATTGTAATTCCGTTACCACGGAATTGCCCATATCTGTATGATCGAGCTGATCAGCCAGTGCATTCTAAAAGTGGCTCAAAATACGTATTTTGGTTATTTGCACCATGTTTAAATGTTTTGATATTCTACTTACATGATTGCATGGCGTTTAAAAGCTGAACAGAAAAAAACTGAGCCCCAAAGCAATGCAAACAACTACTAAAAAAATCGGTAAAAAACAACTATACATATAATAACAGATCGCGGATGAATCCGGCGTATGAAACAAAGACCCGTACACGAGCGAATATGCGTGTAACATGCCACCAGTGCAGCGGCCCGAAAACTTGCTGCTACTGGTACCGTAACTACTTCAACCTTCCCTCACGAACGCGTGCTTTGGAAATTTATCAATATATTCAGCGCAGTTTTTCATTGTTTTGGGGGTATTTTTTGTAATCTGTTCAGCTTTCAAATGCCATGTTATCATGTAAGTAGACTACCAAAATTGTGTTGATCACAAAAAGGCTAATTTATAGCCACTTTTTGAAGGCTCTCACCAAGAAGATCGTACAAATTTACATGTGATGTTTCCCCGTGACTAGCCGGCTGAGTTCTGTGAATGTGTGGCGCGATGCTGAACAAACGATCGATTTCTAGGCCCAATTCATTTCGGAAAAAATACTTTTCTTGCGAAACTTAGTTAATTCTGAATAGTTTGTAACTGTTTTTCTGTAAAGATTGATATGTGCATGCCTCAAAGCGTCAACATTGTTAATATTATTGGCATATAAAACAAGAAAGATAAGTCTACAACGCTGCATTTTTTTCAGAGCAAATTGCAATATTATTTTTTTCCGAGATCCGATCCGATCCGAGAATCTCGTTAGCGATTTTGAATTCTACCGATCCGAGAACGATCCGGGATTTTTTCTTTACCTAACAGCATTAGTTTTAACCAATTAGATTTGCGCATCTAGCACACGTGATCTGACTTACGGTCAATCCTAACTTACAATCGATTGTATCTCTTTCTGCAACGGGGCCCTAGAAGCTGCATTGGCTGAAATAAATGCTTAAATCACTGCTTTGTGAAACAAGAACGTTTCCATATATTTTTCTTGTCTTACCTTAAATAATGTTACATGTTTGGGGGCAAATTCTACTACTTCATAAATTACATATCAAAATAACAATAACTTTAATTATGTAATCAACCTTTTTAAAGAGATGTGAAAAGAAAATTGAATTGAATAGAATTGAATAAATACTATTTTTCTGAAATAAACACATTTTTTCAAGTAATTTCTGGTGTTACACGTGCCAAACTAAAAGTCACCATTTTGTGTAAAAAGTAAATGACATCTGTCTTTCTCACATGATGTAGTATACCACAGCTGTTGGTAGCATGCTGGTGGTATACCAAAGCTGTCGGTGGCAAACTCTACCAATACATACAAACTATACTTTCTACTTAGAAAATCAAACACAAAATAGCTGTCATGTACTATCTGATTTTAACAAGTCAATTACAGTGTCTTTCTCATCTGTAGTATACCAGGATAGTTGGTGGCAAACTCTACTAGTTTATAAATACACTCTTTACTTCAATTTAAGAAAAATAAGTTGTTGTGTAATTTCTGGGTCCCATTGCAGAAAAAGTTGCAATTAAAACATGCACATTTTAACCAATCAGATTTTCTGATTAAGTCACATGATCTGACTTGCAATTTATTGCAATTCTATAAGTGATTGTAACTCTTTCTGCAACGGGGCCCATATGTTACACCTGCAAAACAAAGTCACCATTTTGTGTACAACAAGTAAATGGCATCTGTCTATGTTCTGACCTGAAGTATTCCAGGATTGCTGGTGGCAAAGTCCACCCATTGCTCTACGCTGTAGTGCTTGTGGATGCAGGTGAAGAGACCATGCTGTAAAACAGAGGATATAAACATGCACAAAAGCCACATCAATTTACAATGTCAAAACTCTAAATTCACTTATAATTCTAGTTAATGAAAGTAAACAATTATTCAAAAATCAATTATTGAAAATGTCTATTAAAAATGAGATTCATTTCCCATGTACCGTCCGTCTTCCCTAGATTGTCTCTATCAAAATCTACCAAACTCAACACAGTCCTGAGTCCTGTACAGGGTAGTGTTTTTGGATGTTCACAAATAATTTCATGACAGTGGGCAATAGGAAGCCATATAAATCTCATGCAAAATGGAATAGTAATTATAATGCATTCAAAATTCAAAGTGCATATGGAATCCATTGCCTGACAAGGCAAGCAAGTTATCAGATTTGTAATATTTTCCTTTTAGGTGCCATCCGAATATGGCTTAGCCTTAGGGACACCAACATGTGATTAAGTCTTGATTTGTCTTGCTTGACTGGGCCACCAGGAGAGTATCTGATTTGTAGTCTTGACTCAACTATAAAGATGTTAAAACAATGTTATCTACATCATCATTTTTTGTTCAAATATAATGTGAATAAACTAGAAAATAGGGTTTCCCCAGGACTCGACCAGAGCCCTCTGGATTGCTAGATCAGTGCTCTACCAACTAAGCTAGATAAAGCCCTTATGCTGGTGTTTGTCCCTGAAAGTCTGAAACCCCTTTCAATGTTAATGATGGTAATGTTAAACTAGTAGAGTTCAGTTTTCATATTACTTACGCTTGCAAGGACCTTTGCCATTTCGAAGTTGCCAACCGTGTCCATGTTGGCTGCCATAATGGGAACGCCTTCATACGTCTTCTTTGAATTCCTGAAGATGAAGGGCCTTTCCAATGCAACCTATAGAAGGATGCATGCATATTGCATAACATAACGGAATAGGAGAGAGAGAGAAGGGATGGAGAAAGAAGGGTGAGGAATAGAAAGATGAAAGATAGAGAGATTGAGAGAAAACAGAAATGTTAAGACTACTATGTTTGATGAATACTCAGTTGACAATTTTTGTTACTACTAATCCAACTACTGTAGCCACATAAAATTCTTTATTTATTAAGTTGAATTTCCCTTTTTCCTTACATTTACATGGACCTAGGTTGTTTTTTTATAATCCACAGTTCTTAGACAAGTTTAATTTGGTATAATAATACCCCCCCCCCACCTCCCCCAACGTTACAAAGTACTGTGAGGCATGCTTGAGTACTTGAGATGTGTTTGTTTGGTATGGAGGATCTGGCCCATCCATCACTTAGAAAACATTTAGAATAAAAGCCTTCTCATTAAAGGTTTCCCGAATTGGCTCAACTAGATTGATAGAACGTGGCATTTGCAAAGTTTATTGACTGACCTGTCTAGGCCAATCTACTAGTGCTGCATGACCACAACAACCCCTACCAAGTAAAGTTTGCAATGGCTTCACTAGTTCACCGTCTTTATCAAATCTAAATATCAAATTGAATACACTTCCTAACCGTACAGATGAAGGCAAATAGAGAGGAAATTTAATTTCTATTTGGTGGACTATTTTCAAAGTCCAAACATTAAAACTAGAAATTTGAAATCTGTTCTGCATTGAACTCAACCAACCCTGATTGATTGAAATACAAAGGAAACAAAGAAAAGATTGGACTCTATGACTATGGGATTTTTTAAAATCTAGAGCTCACTATAATTTTCAGGGGTTCATGCATTCAGTTTTCAGATGTTAAACTTGCAATTCTAGGAAATCTTTGGAAATCATAATCATTACACTGTCTCTCTAGAGGATGATAATTTACACTTTTACCGGGATCATAGGTATGCCTATGATTTTCAGGGGTTCCTTTTTAAAAGTTATACATTTCTGTGGCTAAAGCATCCCTAGCAATAACAGCTAGGCCATTAAGAAAGGGTTCTTTCATGGCAAAACACTGAAAGGCTCTGAATACATGAATTTAACACTCAAAATCCCGATTCCTAGTCCTATCTAGATTACAATCTTACAGTTTACATTCAAGTTTTTACTATGTATGAACTTGTATTTCTGCATCTATTATCTTTAAATTAGTCCAAATATTACATTTATCATGCCTCTTCTCTTTTTCTTTTTTTTTTTTTTTTACAAAACTTCTGCTCATGAATATTCATGTTTTCATTAGATAGCAATGCTCATTAAATATGCAAAATGCTAAATTCATTAATAACTGTTTTTTAATGAGAAAAATGTATGACCGCTGGTTAGAAAATTGAATATTAAATGAATGCTGCTACTCATGAACATTGAATAATCAATTAGTTGCAGTGTAACTGCTTACAAAACTTGTATTTTGTTTTACTAACCACTATCATTTGTATGTAGGAAAAAGGTATATGTTGATAAATGTTCCCCTCACATCAAGCTCTTGTCATGCCTTATAGACCAGTGTAATACACATTGAACATGACTACAGGGTGACAAAAAAAAAAAAAAAAAAAAAAATCGTAATTTTTTTTTTTTTTTTTTTGCTGTACCTGTGTATAAGGCGCACCCCTGACTTTGAAATTTTTTCCGACGGAAAAAAGTGCGCCTTATACACGGAGTTTTACGGTAAACAAGTAAATGATATCATATACAAAAATGGAAATTTAAATGGATGTACACACAACACAGCAACTTGAAGGGACCTTCAACTAGGTCTAGGTGCTCACTCACAAATTTGTGCAAAATTTCTTGACTGTCAGTAAACATTTTAAAACAATGGATGTGTTATTCAATGAGTCGTTGACAACATTTCTGACACAATACTAGAAATATTCCTCACTGCAAGTTTTGATAAAGAAAATATAGGCGTTGGCCAGACAGCAATCAGCATTATTAACGACACTGCATTTCCACTTGTTTAAAACAAAAATTGTTCAAATATCATAGTCTAGATCTGTACAATGGCTTCACCATCAATATTGACATTTAATCAAGATTTTTATTTTAAGCATATTCATGATTTTGTGAGGCTTCTTCAGTTAAATCAACTTGGAACCCAAATGAATGTAAAACAGAAACAATTTAAGATTGAATAACCATGATTGAAGCATCATAGCATGTATGGTAAAATTGTAAGAAACTGTATTTTAATTTTCTTGATTTATGAATCAAGTGTCCAACTCCCTAGCTGTTGTGTGTGTGCATCCACTTATACCGTCATGGCTAATTCTGTGTGCTGTATTGTGATTAAAAGGAACTATTGTAATATGGAAACACAAATTTGAAACTAGGCTCATTCACCCTTTATAAGTAAAGTTTGCTTTGGTCAATGAATGAATAGATTTGTACTTTTAATAAATTACACAATTACTTTGAGTTTGAATAACAAAATATTGAAAGAAAGTCTTTGAATTTAAAAGTAAAATCACTAAAACAAGGTTGTAAATAAACTCAAAGTCAATCCATTCTCAAATTTAAGTAAACATTTCTAAAAATGGTCAAGTTAATTTGTAAGTTTGTGTTTATTATGGAACCGTCCATAGTCATAGACATAGTCTTAAATGAAGGTTAATATAATATTATAAACAAACAAAGACAGGCTTTTTACAAATTTGACAAGTGAACAGCAATTGCCTCAAGAAAAATGGCACACATCACAGAAACCGCCATGACGGCTAAAATTTCACATTTTCTTGAAGCTCCACCTCCGATCGGCTCCTCAGCGTGCTCCTCTTAGGCCGCACCAACACATCCTTGAAATCCAACTTGATGTCACTGTCGATTCGCGGCATCTTGGTGAAATTTGTCCAAACCAAATCTCAAACTTGTTGAACAGGACGAAGTCGAAGAGATGTCAACTATATAACAATCGACAGCATCCACAAATGATGACTCCTTATTGACTGTGGCTCTTGCACTTGCTGCTTGCAGTTGCAGTAGAGCGTTGTCTTTGCAGACCTCAATTTAAAAACTGAAAAATGTAATCTTATGCAAATTGTGGAGATAAGTCTAAGAAAAAGGCTGTCTGAATATCCAACAATAGCAACATCAACGCAGATGCAGACTGATGACAAGGCCAGGGAACCAATGCCCAATGGCAAAACAAGGACAAAGTGACTGGTGTGAAGTGTATAACTGTTATTTGACAGAAGCAGATTATGTAGTTTTATCAACTATATCACTGCACTGTACATCAGTCGAGTAACAGTATTACACAAACAGATCCAGCTGCTGCTGAACTACTCTGTAAATGTCAAATGTCACTAGAAGCCGAAGTGATGAGGCGAAGGCGGCCGCGCCGGTGCGGTCGGCTGATGCTGACCACTGCGCAGTCTACGTCTGTTGTTACGTGCGGCGCGGCGCGATGGTACAGCAAGCCTGCGACGAGTTGATTAATTGACTTGACAAGCACCTCGTATCTCTTTTTTTTCTTCCTTTGGTTGACCTTTCAAAGAGTCGCCGTGGATCGCAAGCTAAATGCAGGAGTTGAAAAGTACTGATCACATAAAGCTGTAGTGCAGAGTTAAAAACAGGGTTTTATTCGCTGTAGTGTAAGATGTTGAAGAGATTGTGAATAAGCCGGTCAATTGGTAAACAACGTACAAGAGTAAATTTTTTGGCATAATTCCCGCGCGCAAACACAAATCTATCCGATTTACTCGCGCGGAAATCGACTTCCGGTAATATTATAGTCTTGGACAAAGCCTCTGTCTAGATTTTTTGTTCTCGATTGTGAATGTATGGATCCTACGTTGCTACAGTTTATTAATTATGATGTAAGAATGAATTTAATCCACTCTTTACTTGCATTCATCCACGTTTATTTAACAACTATACACATTTATAATTTAAAAAGGAAATCGCCGTCCTAAAATTATAGGTATTTCTCTTTGAAAAGACTAACCAGCAATCTTGAAATTAATAGAGAACGCCGTAAAAAAACACAAAACAACAACAACACTGTACTGAGCTGAAAAAAATACCAGACAGAAACAAAATATATAAATTAGTAAATCTAATACATGTTCTAGTAATGACCCTTTTTCGATATTATATTTCTGATCGACTAGTTGATATAGCAAACATAATGATAGAAGGGTGGGGATTGTCACCTGATTGTCAATTGTCGATTCACGTACTTTGTAAACGGTTTGTCGAAATAGAGGGTGTGGTAGGGGCGTGTTCTCCCTTCAGAGCCGTAATTAATACGGTCCTGCCTTCATAAAACAAAACCAAAAAAAGTGCAATGGTGGGGAACTTTTGGCTTGCAATTGTTAGCTTCTTGGCTTTTGTAAGCGGCAGATCTGCAGTAATTTCCCCCGATTTTTCATGATTGTTTTGACCCGATGAGACCGAGTCAGGAAAACTTTTAACGATAATTCATATCAAAATAAACCGAACACAAAAAGTAACCCCCCTAAACAACAGCTCATAATTTCATAACCAAGAATCGTTTCAGGATTTTGTTTCGACAAAATATGTATATGGTAAATTGTTAGTTAGGAAAACAATATGTAAAAATGAGAGGTGACCATTAATCCCGGGATTATTTGTTTGCAAACAAATTTGTAACTCATTTGCCAAATCCCTATTGATCCCCTCCAGCAGTGGCGTAATGAGCGAAAACTGTTTTGGGGGCTAAACCACTGGCCTCTACTAAGGTCAGAGTGGGCTAAACCAAATCCGAATCACCACCGGATATTGCGAGGGAGCGAAGCGACTGAGCGGGGGAAGGGTGTGGGAGGGGGGGGGGGGGGGGGGGTGCGGCCGATAGGGACTTAAATAGCGGGCCCCTAATCCTCAATCTTCTCTTTTCCAAAGTCCTCACCAAGTATAATACCCTTTGACTTTAGATGTCATATCATTCAAATTGCCCCCCCCCCCCCTCATAAAACCTTGGGCACCCTACTGGGTTGGTCGCTTCACTCTCTCTCTGGTCCGAATGATTGGTGTATAATATCCCCCTCAATGGCGAGAAGACATCGACGCCTATACAGTCAAACCTGTGTATAGTGGCCACCCACTAGGGAGACAAGAAATGTGGCCACTGTAGACAGGTGACCTCTATAGACAGGTTCAATTACACTGTTTTTCTCTGCAAGGGATCACTTAGAGTGGCCACTATAGGCAGGTTGGCTGCTATAGACAGGTGGCCGCTAAGACAGGTTTGACTGTATATGGCCATTACGTATAAAACAATCAGATTTAAATTTTGCAAGGAAGGTGGCTTCCGCTAATGCACCCCTTGTCAGAAATAACCGACTCTACGTGGGGGTTTCTTATTAAATATAAATACTACTTCGTTCTGATTTGATTTGAATTTGAATTTATTTCATATTTCACATATAAAATTAGTTGAACAAGTAATGATACAAACAAACAATACATTCATAAACGAAATACAATTAAATAAATAAGTTGTAGACTAATATACAATAAAATATTACATAATCAACAATTTGTTTGTAATTAACATAACGTGAAATATTGGGGAACCAAAAAGAAGCAATGCTTGTAAAAACATTTGGTTCCCAGGGGTAATTGTGTCTAATCAATATTTAATCAAACAAAATGTAATGAAAGAAAACGAACAAAGAAAGACAAAAAAAAGAATAAAAGAAAGAAAAAAGACGACAAGGTGCCATGCCAAACAACCATTTTTTTTTATATTTTGTTTTTTTATTAGATTATAGAAAGAAATATTACAAGGGTATTACAATCGATCCAACCGAATAAGAATACAACAATAGAAACTTACTTATGAAAGAACAATAAGGTAACTTAACTAAACAGTAATTATTTCGAGTACTTAAGCAATAACAATAATTTTAATTTACGTTTAAATACACGGAGAGAGGGGCTAGTATTTTCGTTTGGAAGATCATTCCAGAATTTTGGACCAGAAAATAAAATTGTTTTTTGGGCAAGTAGTGTACGCGTTCGTGGCAAATGAAAGGAACCACTCTGCCGAGTGGGGTAAGTATGAACATAATTATTCTTTTTAAATATTATCGTAAAACTTTCAGGAAGTTCGTTATTGGACAATTATACATAAATATCCCAATATTATACAAATATAAGTCAGTTAGTTTTAATACTCTATTTGAATAAAATAATTCTGTTGTGTGGGCATAGAAACCTGTTTTATTAACAATTCTAATTTTGAATTTTGAATTTTAACTAGTTTATCAAGTAATAATAATGAACTATTGCCCCATGCTAAAATTCCATAATATATGTATGATAATATCAATGTTCCAAAGAGGGTATGTACTCTCTTAATGTATTGGAGTGGAAATCCACTCTTTTTTCCACTCCTTAGGGAGCCATATTAGTGACCACTTCGTTTGGAGTGGAATCCACTCCTAACCCAGAGTTGACCCCCTTTTCACTCCAAACTAGAGTGGAAATTGTCCACTCTTTAAGGAGTTGAGATCCACTCCATTGTTCACCCCCCAGGGAGCCATATTAGTGACCACTTCGTTTGGAGTGGAATCCACTCCTAACCCAGAGTTGACCCCCTTTTCACTCCAAACTAGAGTGGAAATTGTCCACTCTTTAAGGGAGTTAAGATCCACTCCCTTGTTCACTCCTTAGGGAGCCATATTAGTGACCACTTCGTTTGGAGTGGAATCCACTCCTAATGCAGAGTTAATGTTGTTTTAACTCTCATTCTGGAGTGGAAATCATTCAAGCTGGATGGGGTGATTACAAAATCTATCAATTTGGGGTTTAGATATTCATCCACATGCACATATACATGTTAACAAACATACGCACATAAACACACATAATGTCCCATATAGGCATACACTAATTCTTACATTGAAAATGCAGTTTGTGAAACAAAATATAATGGAAATAAATTGTTGTGTTCAATGGAACAATGTATCGTGCACACATGCTGTGTGATGGTTCACATTTTGCTGGAATGAGCCCCAAAGGAAATCAAACCAATAATTTGCAAAACTATTTTAGGGTATTAACAAGGTAATTGATTGTATCTTTTTTCCCCTCGAAAAATAACATACAAAAACAATGTACTAGCAATAGAATAGAATGATTTGCCTTGCCCTCATGTTTTAGTGAAAACAAAAGGTGAACCACTGCCCATTAGGCATACATTGTTTTTATGGGGTACACAACAACATTATGCTACAGTGAAACCTCTTTACAAAAAGATCCTTGCGATTAAGACAATCACCTTGTTATAAAACAAAGGGTTAAAACATTTTTTTTTAAACAACGGCTGGGACAAGCAAAATGACTTTGTTATAAATGGTTTGTTTTATCAGAGCTCTTTGTAACGAGGTTACACTGTATTCACTCTTCTACTTCAATTCTAAACTTTCTAAGACATATTAACTTTCTTGATTAAAGAAATTTTAATTTCCTTTTAATTCAATTTGAAATATAAACATTAAAATACACATTGTACATATATATATATAAAAACACACAAGCATCAAACAATCTACAAGTTCATGCAAAACAGCAATGGGTGAAGAGATATTTGCAATACAACACAACTTGGGAAATCTAATTACCTTAGTAATATCATGTTTCAGAACAAGATGATTTCAATATTGGTTAGTCTAAAAAGACAAAGACTACTGGTGGCCAGTTAAACCGTTTTGCACATGCAGAGATATTATTTTGTTTCCTTTCACAGTCAACCCTCTAGTTCTGCTAAGGAATTAGGACAATTAAAGGGCTGCTTGCCATTTCAGTAATATAATCGGTCACCAGTAATACAATGTTCATCACAAGTTTCAAGAACAGTTGGATATAAATTGTAACATTATCACAATACATTTAAAGGAATAATTTAGTTTTGGTTTACTTTACAGGGCCCTTTTATCAATATGTGAGATAATGAACAACTATGTGAAATGGCACACAATGTTAGAGACAGTGCGGACTTTGTTTCATAATAATCTGTTCAGAAACAGGTCTAAAATTCATAAATACATCCAATAGGAATACATGTTGGGGACCAACCGTTGGGCAATAATTTAACAGGATAGTATACAATTTTGGAGAAGCAAACGAAAAATTAAAACTTGTAAGTTACCATTAAAACAATTACAATAATACTTATATACAACAACATAATCATGCAGCCTTTCATAAAACAGTGGGCCCAAGTCCTAAAAATCACGTTTTAGCCCAAGCAATGTTCATCCCAATCTTAAGAAGTCTTTTTTCTTCACATTGGAAGTTAATTCGATTTAAAAAAAACAATTGTTCTTCATGCATTATACCTAACAAATTATCACACCACCTTGCAAAAGGTAAGAAACAGTTGGCAGATAACTGATCTATATTCAGGACATTTTAATATCATAGTTAAAGCCTTTAAATAGGGACATGTTCATGTTTCCTGGATTTAATCTGGCCCCTCACATAGGCAGATCTGTATCAAAATTGGATTGATTCTGGCTTCGGGGGCAGCAATGTCTTGAGCTACAGTAGTACACAGTCAAACATGTGTATAGTGACCACCTACTGAAAACTAGAAAAGTGGCCATTGTAGAAGGTTGGTGACTACTACAGGCATGTTCTTGTAGGCCTATGTATTTAAAATGTATGGATTCATGAGCAAGGAAGGTGACAAAACTTCTTCCTTTTGAAAAGTAATTTCAAGTTTATATTTTATACAAAAATTCAACCAAACCATGCAGTTCAACGTTCACATTCCATATCACAATCGCATATCCTCCGGGTTGTGGCCTGTGTCGCGAACGCCATGATCGTTGGGCTAGCGATAAGTGTCAGCTCTGCACGGACTCTGAAAGCTGGTGTTCGGTTCACTGAAGTTGGTTTCGTCAAGGTTACTGTCGAAGCCGCATTCACGGTTGCTTCGCTGGTCTTTGAGTCACTCGTTTTCTTTGCGGTTGTCTCGCTCGTCTTTGCGGCTGCCTGTTCGTCTTCGTGCTTGTCTTTGCTCGTCTTCGTGGTCATCTCGATCGTCATGCTGGTCGTCTCTGTCATTTAGGCACTTGTCTCGCTCATCTTTGCGACTGTTTCACTCGACTTCGTGGTCGTCTTACTCATCTTCGCTTGTCTTCGTGGTCGTCTTGCTGGTCGTCTCTGTTATCTTGGCACTTGTCTCGCTGGTCTTTGCGGCTGCTTAGCTCGCCTTTGTTCATCTTCGAGGTCGTTTTGCTCGTCTTGATGGTTGTCTCTGTCGGCTTCGCACTTGTATCGCTCGTCTTCGTGCATGTCTAGTTTATCTGCGCGGTTGCCTTTCTTCATTCAATTGTAGGCTGGCACACTGCTTACGTTTATGTTGCAGCTGGGTGTGTCATCGGGTATCCCTTTGATCCCAGCTGTCGTTCATCTGGGATGCAGTGTGTGTCGGTGGGTGATAATTCAACAATCAAATCTGCAATCAAATGAAAATATGAGAAAAAAAAAAATCATTTGTACAACCATTAAAAATGTATGGTGACTGACAGACAGTGGCGTAGCTACAGGGGGGCACGTGCCCCCCCCCCCCCCCAATAATTCTGAACAAACAATAGAAAACATAAGGGGACATTTTTTGAAAAAAACAAAGAAATACATAAGGTGTGCCCCCCCCCCCCCCCCCCCCCCAATCAGTCCGACCACGCTACGTCACTGCTGACAGATCAAAACAAATGCAGACCTCCAAAATGGACAGTTTACCTACATAGGGCCTAAAGCCCTAAACATATTTGAGAGGAACATTTACCTTAGAAATATACATTTAATAAATGGAATACAGTACCCAAGGTATTTAATTAATAATTATATATATGCGCCACGGCGCGTATATAATTATATCTGTAATTAAGACTAGCAACACTTACATTATTAAATATTTTGATTGTGAACTTAAACTTTGGCTCGAAACGAAAGATTAACAAGAATGGATTAATTCACAAACCAGGTAAAGTTATAGATTAGTGTTGACTACTTGACAGTGTTACTGATTCGATATGATTCTTGTGATGATCATGATGATGAGTTGAATAATGAGTGTCGTATTGTTGTTGTTGATGTATTGCATTTAGAACGACAGTGCAGTTGACATAGCGCTGCGTTAATTGTACGACGCACAACACAGATATTTGCGTAGGCATACGGCCGGGTATATAAACGTTTGTTACAAAGCTTTCTGAAATTGTTTATTAAATTCCTCTTTATTGTCAAATGATATGACAATGTTATATACCGGATAGTTAAGATTGATATTTGTGTGAATAGTTCAGAAGCGATACTTTGCTTTCAAAGGTTAGAACTTAACATGTTTATTACCGTAGTTCCACTTATAGCGACTCCAAAACACATGATATGCAAATTACGCATAAAGCTCATTTGCATATTCATGAGCATCTTCCGGAGCCAGTAATTGATTAGAAACAACCTTTATTTGTAGTTTTCTGTTATTTAAATGCAAAGTATGAGATAAATTATAGCTTATATGATAGATAATTGAATTGTTAAGAAGGCTTGATATATGAATTGATGTATTATGTATAGATGAGCTACAAATAAGGGAATTTGTAAGGAATTTGTGCATGAATTTACTTGAATTTGAAACGGACTCTGTGACTGTGAGTGATCGGCGCGCGCGCGTTTAGTGGTAATTGTGTTTGCTAGTTGTGGATTTTGATTAAATTATAACTCAAGGAATGGGTTATGTGCTTGGAAATATGGCTGGTATGAAAGCCAAGGAAATATTAAATTATATAGTGAATAAGTGATGAAGTCTTTAGACTATTTGGATATATTCAGCAATAAAACGAGCCGGTTAGGTATTTCCACTACGGCCGCGCACTAGGCTAGAGTATCACTGTCTATAATATTGAAAGAAACCACCCTGAACCACCAGTAAGATATTGAGGATAATTTGCAAGATGAGTCAGTTTTCACCCGATTATTCTGTTCATCTATAATCTTTAGAACTTAGAGAATATTTCAGTATACTAATTACCTGAACATGTTGCAAGGGAAATTATGTTTCAACTATTTAATCGCTTGACCATCATTTTTGACAAGTCACACCCGTGTACAAACACACACACACACACACACACACACACACACACGCGCGCACTTACATTGGTGCGCGCCGTAACGTTTGCGTTGTGACTGCAAATTGGCGTAAAATGAAAGCCGAAAGTGAAAGATTGATTTGTCTAAGTATAAACTTAAATCTTGATAAAAACTCACCTTCAAGTGTTTTGCGGAAGTCCTCACTGAGTTCTCCTTTATTATAGAACCGTCTGAATGTGATTTCGATCTCCTAAATCTTCGATCTCCGACGTCCAAAATGATGACGAAGAGCGAGCTAGTACAGCGGTGCAAACAATTCCCGCATCGAATAAAATTTTCCTTATCGCGCGCGTGACGTGACTCAAAGATGATCACTGATTGGCTGCCTTAGTGGCTGTGTCTCGATTTTTGTTCAACTCGCTCTCGGAGTTGTAACGGTAACTCATACTATACTATCGCGAACGCCTATTCAACACGCGGCGGCGTCGATTTCAACTCTTTTCAGAGTCGATTTCAACTCTTTTCAGAGTTGAAACGCATGTCACTCGACAGCTAGAGCGGAGAATCCACTCTTTCGCATTAAGAGAGTAAAACAGTAGTAGGAAAAAACTCCTTAACCTATATAAAATTCCAGTATTTCTAGAAATTAAATTACTTAAATAATTAATATGTGATTTCCAAGATAAATCACTATCAATATAATAGCCTAAATAGGAATTTAATAGTATTCACTTGTTGTAAATGAATATTGTTTATTAAAATATGTCCAGGGAGTGAATTTATCGTGTTACTAAAAACCATATAGCCTATTGTGTTTTAACAATATTTAATGACAATTTATTTAAATGAATCCATTTTTGAACAAATTTCATTTCATTATTAACTATATTCAATAAGGCCTCTGGATCACGATGTGAATAAAAAAAAGGTTAGAATCGTCCGCAAAAAGTATAAAAGATAGTATTTGAGAAGCATTAGGAAAGTCATTCATGTATATAATAAAAAGAAGAGGGCCAAGTTCTCTAGCTCTATCACCCCATACCGATTTATAAGTGAAACAAGAAAAAAACGTCGGAATAGACACTGTTTTTTTTTTTTTTGATCAAAGGCTTATAATGCCCTCCGGCCCCAGCATCCCAATCTCCCCCCATCTCATGCATCTCGCCCCGAGTCCAATCGATCG
Organism: Echinarachnius parma; assembly: GCA_037951105.1. Taxonomy (NCBI): domain Eukaryota; kingdom Metazoa; phylum Echinodermata; class Echinoidea; order Clypeasteroida; family Echinarachniidae; genus Echinarachnius; species Echinarachnius parma. Next base: position 52,388 of record JBAMJV010006587.1, read on the forward strand.
ATGTAATTTCAAGTATATGATCACCCGTGGAGAAATTCCCATTTACTATATTAACAATTTTACCAATTGAAATCAATTGGTACCAATTGAAAATTACCCATTGAGTACCAATTGAAATCAATTGGTAATCGAAGAGTATGGAAAATTAAACAAATGCCCATTGAAACCAATGCCAATGGGTACCAATTGAATTCAGTTTCACTTGGTACCAATTAGAATTTCAATGGGTACCCATTGGTTTCAATTGATACCCATTGAATTCAATGGGTACCAATTAGAATTTCAACTGGAATTTTGTCCTGGGCATGTATGATCAGGGTTATATGACAGAGTGTGACGGGGTGGCGCCGGTGTCCATAGAGAACAGCTCTATGCAGGAGGGTGTTTCACAAAGGTATTTTTTTTCATAATGACAAATTTTTTCATAATGACACATTTTTATGATGGCATTATAGGCACATTTTGGCCAAAATGTTGCCAAAATATTGCCAAGTATAATATGGCCATATTTTGGCCAAAACAAATTTGTCATAATGACAAAAAATACCTTTGTGTCTCAATGGCTTAGCCTTAGCCTACGTCAACAAGTACAGAAAGTTTGAAAGTCAGTGAAAGTTTGTTATTTACTCAACGACGCATATATCGGAGTACACAATTATGTATAATGAAGTATAACAAAATAAATATAATGCAAGGTAATTTCAGATTTGTTGAAATAATTATGTAACATATACAAAGAATTATACATATAATACACAAATATATTATATACATAGGGAAGGAAGGGAGAGGGGTGGGAAAGGCGATGGAGGGAGGATGTGTGAGTGTGTGAGTGTGCAGGGGGGGGGGTGACATACTATAAGAAGGGAAACGCTAGATTTGATGAGACACGTTTCTTTTCACAATTAAAGAGTTGGTTCATTGGATTTTTCCAATAATATTTTTTTTACAAATTTCTTCTGAATCTGAGTTTTGGCGGTTTTATTTTCCGATGTCTTTGTATTTAAAATGTCCACATTAGCCCAGTGCGCAGCGTATAATTCTTGTTTACGACCTTTTTCAAGCCGCTATTCAACTGAAGCATAAAGGTAGATTTGCGTTATTATTTCGCATCGTGGCTTTTTCGCCACAATTTTGTTTCCGCCACGGGCAGCATTATTTTTCGCTGACTATAATGTTGTCCACCTACGGATAGATTTATTTTACACCAGCGTAGAGTTCGATCTACTAAATTGAAATGTAAGCCTTTTGCGGGTTATTGTAAGATTTTTTTATTGTGGAAGATTTTCGGTAAGTGAAATTTGACATTTGTGGTTTTATCATGCGTGTATTTTCATACAAAATATAATGAACAGTTTATTTTATACGTATTCTATAACACTCTTGGTGCCATGATGAAACATTGTATTTGTAACGTCTGTTTTGGCAGTTAATTTGGGATTGAAATTGGGCTTGTTAGCATATCTCAATACAGTACAGTCCTACTCGTTGGTATTCATGTTTGTAAATTTGTTAGTACTGTGATCTTGATATTGTGATCGAAGTCAACTTTCAACGTCAAGTCTACTCTTAATACTAAATACTAAAGTTAGTGTAATACACGGAAATGTATTAACTAAATGATAATGTGGGCGAGGGCACAATCTACAAAGTAAATGGTTCACTCAGGTGAACCATTTACACGCAATATATGCAAATGCGCTGGAGATAAAAATACCAGCCATTCGTACACTGTTGCCGGTTCAACAGTTGACCGGCGTGTTTTAGGACGCATCGGTAAAGAAAACGGACGGGAAATAATCATTTTATTTCTACATTTTGCGGTCTTCAAAACAACAAAGTCGGTAATTAAAGTATATGAATTGTGGATCACATAAACAAATTTTTTTTTGCATTTGCTGGTAAATTGAGGGAGAAATCAGCCGACAAAAAAAAAATGTTTCCGTTGGATAGTGCAGCGGTTGATCTCCGCACAACCCTATTGTAATGAACCTATGACGGGCGAGGGTAGAACTGGCTATAAGTGTTGGAAATAAACTGGTAAAATATAACTAAGTCAAAAACAGCAAGCAAATCAAACAGCAAACATCAGGAACATAAACTAGAGTAGAGTAGAACGAATAAGGAGAACCTGTGGACGAGTTGAAGTCTGGTAATGCACTAATTTATTCAAGGCAATACTGCCAAATATATACACTAAATAACAAAAGATACAATATGCAAATAAACCAAATGAGAACGTACCCACATCTACAAAGTAAATGGTTCACTCGGGTGAACCATTTACACGCAATATATGCTAATGCGCTGGAGATAACAATACCGGCCATTCGTACACTGTTGCGTTCAACAGTTGAACGCTGTGTTTTAGGACGCATCGGTAAGGAAAACGGACGGGAAATAATAATTTTGTTTCTACATTTTGCGGTCTTCAAAACAACAAAGTCGGTAATTATTATCAAAGTATATGAATTGTGGATCACATTTAAACGAAAGTTTGTTTGCATTTGCTGGTAAATTGAGGGAGAAATCTGCCAACAAAAAAACTTGTTTCCGTTGGATAGTGCAGCGGGCGGAAGAGGTTGATCTCCGCACAACGCTAAATATGTAACATGTACCTATGTGTGAACGTACCTACAACTAAAATGGACTAACCTTATTCTACAAAATAACCAATAACAGATGAGATGATGATGGAATGTGATTATATCTGTACAGAATCGCGTTGCGCGAGTGTATATTTTGTTCGCGCAGCATGACATGCAGTGTAGTAGTACATTAATTGTGCGAGGGGTGTTCACGAATTCACTTTGACGGCACTTTGCATGGCAGTATTTTTGCAGGGCTCCACTAATCCTACTTGCCTGCTTGCTTCTAAGGGCAAGTGAAAATAAGTTGTGGGCAAGTTCAACATTATGAAGTCACTTGCCATATCAGTTCATTTAGATCAAAGTATTTAAACACAATTTCTGAATATTACATGATGATGTTAACAAAATAAAACAAAAATAGTAACTATCAGTATCAGTATCAAGGTTTTCTCTTCCAAGAATGATAAATTGAATTTATTTTTAATGCTCTATTGGTGTACTAAATTTGGGCAAGCAATATTAATTCAGGCAAGTTATCCTCCAAGCAACTTGCTCAACTGAGCAAGTCAGAATATAATTGTTTGTAGATCACTGTGTGTTGTATCATTAACTGCAGATCAAGCATGGAAGAGGCAAGCTCTGAAGGCAATCAAAGGTCATTCACCCTGAGGGATGGAGCCATTTTGATCGGCCTGTCGATAGTTGCAACCTACCTCCTACGAGTTCAGCACAGCTTTGAACTCGTGCCGTCATGGAGACACGAGGTGACCACAGGTTACTATGAGGAGAGGGACCACATTGGACCACTCAAGAAATTGTAAGTATTGTTCTTCTCCTTTACAAACTTTTAAAACAAAAATAAAGCCTCAGAATAGTATTGAAAGAATTTCCTTAGTCTAGAAGATGTATTTCCTCATAGATTTGAGCTTAATCCCACATGGTCACCACAGGCTGCTATGAGGAAAGGAATCGCATTTACCACTCAAGAAATTGTAAGTATTATTCTTCTTACTCCTACCTCATCTAGCTTGCCTTTGTACCTTAGAAAAGTTTGCTGGACCGAGTCATTTTTTGTTTGAATGGGTATGTATGGAATATAAACACTGTACTTGATAGTTAATACTTTTATCATAGCTCTTCCCCTCAAGGGGACATGAAGTGACCACAAGCTACTGTTGTGTAGTGGTTGGCGCTACTTGGGATTGTATTGTAGGATCATATCAAGATGCAACAACAAAATAAGTTAACTTGTTAGGCATAAATCTGAGGTAATATATCAGATCATCTGTTGAACATCCAACAGACGAGTACACATTCACAAGTAGAAATATATAAATATTGGACAGATGTTTCTCTGATGGTTGTGAAAAGCTGAACTCTCCTCAGAAAGCCCCCAAAACATATAATATACATGTGCAAGAATACTGAATTTGGAGGGTAGGCTATGGTGTGTTGGAGGAACAAAAACATTGTATTAAAGTGGGAGCTGCCAAAATATAAATGTCCTGCCAAGGCATAAAGGGGCCAGCCAGAACAATGTACATGTACTACTTGGCCATGGAGCTAGTTTTATGATTGGGATAATAGAGGTGGTCTTTCCTGGGAAGGGGATTGGGATGAATGCACTAGTTAGTAGTATTTATATGGGAAGATTATAGAGATATAATCTTGGTGTTAGTGCATCTCAAGCTGAGTATCATATCAGGGTATAAAGATGAGGAAAACTGGGCTTTGGGACTTCCACTATTCAACACTACTATGAGGAAAGGGCCGCAGACCACATTGCACCACTCAAGAAATTGTAAGTCTTATTGGGGCCACTCCTTCCCATTTTTCGTTTTATAGTTTTAGCATAGAAAATATTCTGTACATTGAATTTTTATCATACATTTATGTACATATTTTAGCCGGAAAGGGACTTTCAGTAGCTTACTTTGTTAACCCGTTCCCTACAAGTTTATGAAATCCCCATAGACTTTGTACACAACCAACTCGGTTCCCGTGGTCAAGGGGTTAATGGAGTTGAATATGAATGATATTCTTGAAAGCAGTACTTTATGGATTTGAGCTTTAATGATATTGTTTGCTTTGTTGTCTCGTTTTACAGACCCACTCCTTTGGTTGCAGATATTGAAAGTGATGGACGAAATGGTGAGTGTTGTACTGAGAGGCAAACATATAAGCCCCTCACAAAAAGTTCTGCAATTTAAGTTTGAACGTTGATATCTATTTTGTTATGAAATGATGCTACTCGAATTTGATATGATTGACAAGCCTTTTGATTCCCCTTTACATTGATGCCTCATTTTGTAATGATTATGTAATTATGGAATGTGCAGTACACCTGAATATGGAGCCGTGTCAAAAGAGAAATGTCGCAAAATACAACGTTATTGCCAATGTAATATACTTTTTTTGTTTAGAGATTTACGTGTGTTTTGAATAAACAGGCTTTTCAATGATACAACATTTATGTAAGATAATATAGGGACAAGATACTCAAACTTGAATTGTGAAACTTTTGTGAGGGATTTATGTGTATACTTTATGTCGTGGGTTTGGACTTTCCAAGAAAACAAATATGATTGGAATAAAAATCAGGTAAATTGGTACTTTTGTAAACAATTGTCACTTTAATCATAATGTTGACTTAAATGTTCACATACAAATCAGTTATTGAAACAGTATGCCAGTTAACTGAGCTGAGGAAAGTGCAGGTGATCTAGGATTATCTCAGTCATAGTTATTCCATGATTTTGATGTAAATGGTTTGAATTACTGTATTGTTTTCTTTCATTCATTGATTATTTGAGTTCATCCTTTTCTCTTTTCTTTGTAGAGATTCTAATTGCAACAAAGGAACCATCTCTCCTGCTCCTAAAGACCACCAACCCGCCGTTAGGCTCCAAGGCCCTACCATACCTCAGAGTAGTGGATGAATTCTCACTTCTCACTGGTGATGTTGAGGAGAAAGGTGCATCGCATGAAAGGAGAAGACCCGTTGCTATGGCAACTGGATTTGTGGAACCTCTGCTCTCCGATGGCCAAGTTAGAAAACAGGTTAGTCTACTGGACAGCTTTAGTTCACTCTAACCCTAACCCTAACCCTTATTATTTGATTTTTGTCCTTTGGGTTTGAATCAGGTTTATATACAACTTCTGTAGTTCTGATTGGCCGAGCATTGAAAAACATTTCTGGGAAGTACCACCTTTAATAGGGCCTTGTGGCTCCAGAGGTCTTCAGTTCAATTTCCCGTTAAGCGGAAATATTCTCTGCTTATTTTTTATTTAAATTATGTATTTTGGTCAGTTTCCTCTTTTTGTTTGAATTTACTTTGTAATGGTTAACACACTGATATATTCATCTGTTTTCTTTACATACCTTTCATCCTATTCCTCAAATTACATTTTATACAAACATTCCCTTATAAGTCTTACCCTTGATCAAAAAGGGGAAATGTCTTCACCACCTAAGAGCTCTCCAAATGGCTGATTATTCCCCCAAATTACCAGAAAATGGAATTATTTAACTTTAAAAGTAACCCCCCTTATCCTTTGTTATATGTACATTGAGTGAACTGCCAAAGTAACAATAGGCACTTAACAATAGACAGGTGCAGAACCAGGAATGCAGTTACCCTATAAATGTTTTCAAATCCAACTTCAGAGATTTTGGTCTGTAAAAAGAGACAAATTCAGTCTTGATGAAGGTTTTGCCTACCCATGTTCATCATCTGCTGTACAGCGTCACTAATCGCACAGAAGTTCAGACCTACTCTGATGTCAACGAGGGGCAAATAAGTTTGTAAAACTTTATAAGCCCACATCCAAGGTATATATCCAAGGTATATAAAGGCAAAATAGAGGGCAACAGAGCACACAACACAATGGGCATACTATAATACAATGTGCTTTGCATGTACAGCAGTAGACAGCATTTCACTTCACTACCAGCAGTCAAGGTGTGCACACCTCCCACATGCACCAATTACAAAGTAACATGGTTTCAATTGACTCAGTATATAATATATTTTAGATTACTCTTTCTGCAACACTTTCACATATATTTGTTTTACCAAATCTGCTTTCAGGTCATAGTCGTGTTATGTGCTGACTGGACGGTGATGTGTCTGACCAGTGATTTCAAGTTGCTGTGGACAACCAAGCTACCGAACACAACATGGAGCCCACAACACGTAATCAGGTATTTCATATTGAACCATTTAGTTAAAAAAATAACTGCTGAAATATTGATGAAGTTATTGCATACAAAAAGTTGCCTTTGATTATATATGGTGAAGTTAGTTGATGTGAACTCATCAAGGCTGAATCTTCCATAACTGTGATTTCAAGTTGGTGTGCACATTGAAACAACAAAACACCACAAGGAGCACACAATGTAATCGGATATTTCTCCTTCGTTTAGTTTAATTAAAACAAATCTTTAATTCAAGTTTGCAACTTTGCATTCATTTTCATAGCCTCTGCATTGTTTATCGATTCATCATTGATTTCTAGAATGTACATGCATTTTATTCATATGCTTATAGTCTACTGGATATTGATTTGTCCTAAAGGCATTTTGAAACATGGCTTGTGATAATGTTGTCCTTCAATAGAAAATAATATAACTGTTCTTGTGTATGTAGATAAATCTTACATTTGCTAAGATCTTTATTTAGCAAATGTTTTGTTTTGTTTGTTTATCTTTGTCAATAGTGAGGCTGCCATACTGATCCTACCCCACAGTCTACAACCAAAGGATGGTGGACTGGTGATCATTGGAGGGAGGCTCACAGACCCCCTCGCACATTTGACTTTGAGGTAAGAACATGCACAATGCAGGAACTTTTCTATGTTCATTTAAATTCACAGCTGTGGACCCATGCAGGCTGTTGCCAAGAAAAGCTAGACAGGGGATAAACCAGTGCTCAAAATTAGCTTCGTGGCCACCAAAATTTCATAATGCTCAACTACTATGCAACCAAATGAGAATTTGTAATATTTTTATGCCTCCGCCAACGAAGTGGCCGGAGGCATTATGTTTTCGGGTTGTCCGTCCGTCCGTCCGTCCGTACGTACGTCCATACGTACGTCCCGTTTTCGTTCTCGCGATATCTCTAGAATCGGTTGATGGATCAATTTCAAACTTGGTATGAGTGTACATATTGGGGTGACAATGATCTGATTAGATTTTGGGGTTCATGAGGTCAAGGTCAAGGTCACAGGACTCAATATATGTTTAAAAAATGCCTTGTTCTCGCGATATCTCTAGAACCGGTTGACAGATCAAATTCAAACCTGGTATGAGTGTATATATTGGGGAGACAATGATCTGATTAGATTTTGGGGTTCATGAGGTCAAAGGTCAAGGTCACAGGATTCAATATATGTTTAAAAATGCCTCATTCTCGCGATATCTCTAGAACCGGTTGACAGATCAAATTCAAACTTGGTATGAGCGTATATATTGGGGAGACAATGATCTGATTAGATTTTGGGGTTCATGAGGTCAAAGGTCAAGGTCACAGGACTCCATATATGTGCAAAAATGCCTTGTTCTCGCGATATCTCTAGAATTGGTTGACAGATCAATTTCAAACTTGGTACGAGTGTACACATTGGGGTGACAATGATCTGATTAGATTTGGGGGGTCATGAGGTCAAAGGTCAAGGTCACATGACTCAATATATATGCAAAAATGGATTGTAATGGCAAAATCTCAAGAACTGAATGTCAGATTTAAATCAACTTGGTACCTGAATTTTTCTTGGGAGCCAATGTAGCCATCAAAGTTTGGGGTCTATGGTCAAGGTCACAGAACTCAAAATGAAAAAAAAAAAATTTCAGTGCACGTTATTTTGGGCTTGATATTAAAAATCGCGTCATAGCGGAGGCATAATTTTCGACTGCGCGCAGTCGAAGATCCATCTAGTTTTGTTTGTTTGTTTATTGCCACAAGATTCAGGTTTTGGGTCACAAGAATTTGAAAAATCTTGTTTTTGTTTGGTAAACTGGCACAAAAGGGAAATAAAGTTAATTTCTACCATTGGCTAAAACTATTAACACATGTTCTTGTTTCACATTTTAAATTAGTTTACACTGAAAACCAAGCATTATAGAATTAAAGTAAAATAATGAAGTTTGGTGTATTTTCTTTTCCAATTAAACTCACATTGACTGGTTTCACTGGATGTGGAATCTATCACTAAAAATAATAATACCAAGATCAGCCATTTTGGTTGAAGTTATCGTTCTAGGTTGTATTTTGTAACCCCCCATGTTAGGGTTCAAATTTGACCAATTTAAACATAGTATTGGGCCATTATTTTTCATCTTCGCTTGCCATAGAAGTGAACGTTACATCTGCGTTCCTTAGCTAAACCATAAATTGTAAAGAATGGTAGTTAACGATGTGTATTCTTGCTAGATACTATAACAAGAGATAGATGCCAAATAACAGGCCAAAGAATTGTTCAAGTTGGTCAAATTTGAAACCTGACATGGTGTCAATAAATGCAACCTAAAACAAAAACTACTCAACCAAAATGGTTGATCTTGGGATAATTGTTTCACAGCAAAAGCTTCTCCGTGTAGTGAATCCAGTCTCGTTATCCCTATTACATGGGGAGTATGCCATTCTGGGGAGTATGCCATTCTGCCACCCTGTATAACATGGGCGTTGATCTGTAATTGATACCCATTCATCAGGGGGGGGGGGGATGATCTATTCATTCACCCCCCCCCCCCCCCTGATGAATAGGTATTACATAAGTATCACACCCATGCTGTATAATATAACCAGTAAATTTAAATACTACATAGTCCATATACACCAGGAAGATGAGATATGCAATGCCCAAAATACCATGCCCCAAAACACTCCCTTAGACAGAACCTAAGTTCACTGGACCTGCAAGGCAGGGCTGATAATGAGATGATATTGATTGAATGCAGCTGAATAATTCTACTGGCAGCTGGTCTTGAGTGTTTATAGCCTGGTCTGGGTCCCTTAATCTGTTATAATCCCTAATTCCCTACCCTCTAAAATGGAAGTGGGAATGTGTATAGGTTAATCCCTACCTGTATAGGTGAGTGGAGTTGTAACAAGTTGTTCTCATCAGGAAATGTGTCATACAAGGAAAGCAAATGCAGCATTTCCTGTATCAATGTAGACCTACTGTACTGTACCAGGGATAGTTGTGTTCATTATTTTCAAATATACATTGTACTGTGCAAGGCAAGAGTTGAGTTATCGTTATCTAGGCTTCTGATTTTCTTTGATTGGCTTTTCCAGACACAGTCACGATCATGGAGATGACAAGCATGGGGCTGTAAATTCAAAGGTAAGTGGTTTTGTTTCAAATTTGTTGCATATACATGTACATGTATGTTGTCATACATTAATAATGAAAAATAAGTTTAAAAAAAATTAATTGTAATAATGAGCCTGTGCATGAAAATAGAATCTTTGATAGTCTCGAAGACCTGTGTAATAACTAATATATAAACAGCATAGCTTTTCTTCTTATTTTGCTGGTCCTACAGTGTGGAATAGCTGATGTAAGATTGTCTCCAGAATTAACAATTTTAAAAAGAAATTTGAAGACGTATTTAGTTTTGCTGTACGTTATTGGAGAAGTTGTAAAGCGTATCGATCAGCTTTTTAATTGGAAATGTGCTATATAAAAAAGAATTATTATTAATGATTGATACAGCAGTCAGCATTTAAACAGGTATTTTGATGTGTAATCAAATAAACTGTACATGTTAATCATGTTGAATGTAGAGCTGGGATCAAGGCTTGTATAGTTTGTTCTTTGTTTGATTTTTAACTTGTTATGGTTTCTTTGTTTGTTAGTATGTTTTGTAGGTTACTTGTTAGCTCATATTAGATAATAAATCTTGTATGAAAGCCAATAATTTAATTCAGCAGTATAGATTTTTGGAAATCCTGGAGAAAACGGATTTAATTACTGGTGATTATTACACAATTTTGCACCTAAAATATAAATTTGTTTTTTATCTCTACCATTTTTTTTCATTGCAAAGTATGCATTATCAGTATTGAATCCATATTTCCTTTAACTATAGGAAGCATCCCGCGATGTTGGTCACTTCTCTACATTTGCCCTGTCCGGTAACCATGGTGATGTCAGGTGGCATCATTTGCCGGGGGACTTTGGGGAAGAAGTGAATTCAGAGGAGGTATGTTGCACATCTACTTTGTAAATGGTCATACCATGGTATGACCATTTACAAGCCTGACATGAAATATCAGCTCAGCAACCAGTGTATACTTAATGCATGGGTGCCATGCGATTCTGACATGGGCCTCATACATTATCAGTGCAATGCACGCTGAACAGTACAGTATTGTAATGTGTGTATGTGTGGTATGTTGTAGTGTCTGTAAAGTTGGACTATGGCTAGTTTTAGCAGCATACAGAGCGTCGGCATTATAATGATTTATAAATAATAATAATAATGATAGTCTCAAAGCACATATATGTCTGTCACATTATTGTTGTGTTTATTGTGTTTGATATTATTAGGAAATACATTTAAATGCTTCATTACATTTTTATAGAAAAATAATAGTAGTTAATTTACATTGAAAGCTATATTGGATGAATAAATGTAATTTATCATATTTTCTTACCACAGGAATTATTCAAAGGAATCCATTTCAAGCTAAATTTGAAGAAAGGCTGGGGGCATCGTGGAGAGCAAGGATGGAGCCAGTACAGTCAGGCATTCATTGACCAAATGGTAAATCTTGATAGAATCATAGTGAACATAATGAATATGATATGACCAAATGGTAAATCTTGATAGAATCATAGTGAACATAATGAATATGATATGACCAAATGGTAAATCTTGATACAATCATAGTGAACATAATGAATATGATATGACCAAATGGTAAATCTTGATACAATCATAGTGAACATAATGAATATGATATGACCAAATGGTAAATCTTGATACAATCATAGTGAACATAATGAATATGATATGACCAAATGGTAAATCTTGATACAATCATAGTGAACATAATGAATATGATATGACCAAATGGTAAATCTTGATAGAATCATAGTGAACATAATGAATATGATATGACCAAATGGTAAATCTAAATACAATCATAGTGAACATAATGAATATGATATGACCAAATGGTAAATCTTGATAGAATCATAGTGAACATAATGAATATGATATCATAGGCGCCGGAAGTGGGGGGGCAGGGGGGGCGGCCGCCCCCCCAATCCAAAAAGTGGGGGGGCAAAACGCGTTTTTGCCCCCCCAAAAAGCCCCCCCCCCCTCAAAAAAAAAAAAAAGAAAAGAAAAGAAAGAAAGAAAGAAAGAAAAAGGAAAAGAAAATATTAAATGTATCACCCAATACTTGTTAATTCTAACGTTTAAAAACTAAGTTATACGTCCATTTAACGTTTTCGCTGCGCGCTTCGCGCGCAAACAAATTATCTCAGTTTGTTGTGTAACTTGCGTATGGTACGTCTGGGGTGGATTTTTCTGTACCGGTCCACGTAGTTCCTGTGTAGGCTGTTATTGCTCTGGCTGTTTGTGTGACGTGCACCAAATTGCACAATTTCAAGTATATGAATGCAAAATCTTCCCCGTAGAAGGGGGAAACCCCCTCCCAAACCCTCCCCCTCTGGCTCTGCCCCAGCCCTCGGTCGCTTCGCTCCCACGGGACTCATTTTTGGCTGTAAGCTATGTTGTTGGATCATACATAATGTGGCATATGGTTTATGTTTTTATGCACCAAATTGCACCATTTCAAGTATATAAATGCAAAATCTTCCCCGTGGGAGGGGGATACCCCCTCCCAAACCCTCCCCCTCTGGCTCTGACCCAGTCCTCGATTGCTTCGCTCCCTCGGGACTCATTTTGGGCTGTAAGCTATGTTGTTGAATCATACATAATGTGGCATATGGTTTATGTTTTTATGCACCAAATTGCACCGTTTCAAGTCCAAAATGCAAAATCTTCCCCGTGGGAGGGGATACTCCCTTCCAAACCCTCCCCCTCTGGCTCTGCTCCAGCCCTCGGTCGCTTCGCTCCCTCGGGACTCATTTTTGGTTGTAAGCTATGTTGTTGGATTATGTTTTTATGCACCAAATTGCACCATTTCAAGTATATAAATGCAAAATCTTCCCGGTGGGAGGGGGATACCCCCTCCCAAACCCTCCCCCTCTGGCTCTAACCCAGCCCTCGGTCGCTTCGCTCCCTCGGGACTCATGTTTGGCTATAAGCTTTGATGTTGGATCACACAAATATGGCATATGGTTTATGTTTTTATGCACCAGAATGCACCATTTCAAGTATATAAATGCAAAATCTTGCCCGTGGGAGGGGATACCCCCTTCCAAACCCTCCCCCTCTGGCTCTGCTCCAGCCCTCGGTCGCTTCGCTCCCTTGGGACTCATTTTTGGTTGTAAGCTATGTTGTTGGATTATGTTTTTATGCACCAGAGTGCACAATTTCAAGTCAGAAAATGCAAAAGCTCCCTACCGTGGGAGGGGGGACTCCGCTCAGTCACTTCGCTCCCTCGGGCTTGGTCGCTTTATCCTCGTAATGTCTCACTCTCACCTCTGGCTCAAAGTTGGCAACTACTACTACTACTACTACTACTACTACTACTACTACTACTACTACTGCTGCTGCTGCTACTACTACTGCTGCTGCTGCTGCTGCTGCTGCTGCTGCTGCTGCTGCTGCTGCTGCTGCTGCTGCTGCTACTACTACTACTACTACTACTACTACTACTACTACTACTACTACTACTACTACTACTACTACTACTACTACTACTACTGTTGCTTATACTACTGCTAATATTACTTCGAGCATGCATTATCTACACTGCCCCTAAGAAATAATTTGAAATAGACATGATAGACAACGCCCTTATGAAATAACTTAATATTAAATTATTAAAGCTTACTAGGCATCATTGACGACATTTTACCAGGAAACCTTTACATGATAAATATAATTGCTATCTAACTGTTATAGATGCAGCTGCCGACCAGTTTATTTGAGCAACATTCGATTGTGACCTTACAAATAATATCATATATTATCCATATGAGGTAGTGTGTGACCTCCGACTTACTGTATATTGTAACAAAATCGCCATTTTCACTACAAACCTTGCCATTACTTGGAAATCCCATAAAACAATATACGACACAAGTATTTATTTTCAGATATAATGTAAATGACAGGAATACAAAATCGCTTACTTTTAATGTGTACAATATTACTGTTCATGGCCACGTAATTATTACAAAACTGCGCTTTATGAGATCTATGGAAAATGTTCAAATTGTAATGTGTACAAATTACATGGCCTTGTATTATTTGTCAAACTGCTATTGAATGGTGCATGGATTTTTGTAAAATGTTAATACAATTTAGGTAGACATAATTAGTGTGTTACCTCCATCATTTTGTATTTCTACTTCTAATATGTCCCCTTCTACTACTTTTACTACTACTTCTACTGCTACTACTACCAGGCGAGCCGGAAGCAGTTTTGGATTTGGGGGGGGGGGGGGGCAAAACCCCAAGGGGGCTCACAATTTGTGTGTGATGGGGCTCATGTCCAACCACACTCTGGGTTGCCAACTTTGAGCCAGATGTGAGAGTGAGACATTGCGAGGGAGCGAAGCGACTGAGCGGGGGGAGGGTGTGGGAGGGGGGTGTCTCCCCTCCCACGGTAGGGAGCTTTTGCATTTTTGGACTTGAAATTGTGCAATCTGGTGCATACCTAGATAGGAAATTCGGCTGTATTTTGGAAACCGTGATATGATTTGATCGACCCGAAATTTTTCACGTAGAAAACAAATAATTGACACACTAATAAATATGTACCCCAAAACACACACACAACAACATAAACCATAATTATGCAACATTATGTATGATCCAACAACACACAGCTAATAATGAGTCCCGAGGGAGCGAAGCGCCTGAGGGCTGGTGCACATAGGCGCCGGAAGTGGAGTGGCAAGGGGGGGGGGGGGCGGCCGCCCCCCCCCCCCCCCCCCCAATCCAAAAAAAGTGGGAAAGACAAAATCAAATGTATGAGCTGACATTCAAAAACTAGTTTATACATCCATTTTCAATTTTCGCTGCGCGCTTCGCGCGCGAACAGTTTATCTCAGTTTGTTGTAAACATCAGATGAGAGCATAGACATTTTATTATTTTTTTGTTTAACTCGGATTCTAAATTTCCTTCACAGGTATGGCATGAAGTGCACCAAATTGCACCATTTCAAGTTTAGAAATGCAAAATCTTCCCCGTGGGAGGGGGATACCCCCTCCCAAACCCTCCCCCTCCGGCTCTGCCCAAGCCCGGTCGGTGGCTTCGCTCCCTCGGGATTCATTATTGCCTGTAGACCATGTTGTTGGATCATACATGCGCCATATGGTTCATGTTGGAACTGTGTATGACACTAAATACAATATTTATGTGTGAGTTTGGGTGCATATTTATTAGTGCGTCAATTATTTGTTTTCTTCGTGAAAAATATATCAAATCATAACACGCTTTCCCAGATACAGTTAATCTTAAGCCCGAATTTCCTATCTAGGTATGCACCAGATTGCACAATTTCAAGTCCATAAATGCAAGATCTTTCTTACCGTGGGAGGGGGATACCCCCTCCCAAACCCTCCCCCTCCCTCCCTGCACCAGCCCTCGGGCGCTTCGCTCCCTCGGGACTCATTATTGGCTGTGTGTTGTTGGATCATACATAATGTTGCATAATTATGGTTTATGTTGTTGTGTGTTTTGGGGTACATATTTATTGGTGTGTCAATTATTTGTTTTTTACGTGAAAAATATATTAAAACTTTCTGGTCGATCATATCACGCTTTCCCAAATACAGCCGAATTTCCTATCTAGGTATGCACCAGATTGCACAATTTCAAGTCCAAAAAGGCAAAAGCTCCCTACCGTGGGAGGGGGGACACCCCCCTCCCACACCCTCCCCCCGCTCAGTCGCTTCGCTCCCTCGCAATGTCTCACTCTCACATCTGGCTCAAAGTTGGCAACCCAGAGTGTGGTTGGGCATGAGCCCCTACACACACAAATTGTGAGCCCCCTTGGGGTTTTGCCCCCCCCCCCCCCCCCCAATCCAAAACTGCTCCCGGCGCGCCTACTGGTGCAGGGAGGGAGGGGGAGGGTTTGGGAGGGGTATCCCCATCCTACGGTAAGAAAGATCTTGCATTTATGGACTTGAAATTGTGCAATCTGGTGCATACCTAGATAGGAAATTCGGGCTTAAGATTAACTCTATCTGGGAAAGCGTGTTATGATTTGATATATTTTTCACGAAGAAAACAAATAATTGACGCACTAATAAATATGCACCCAAACTCACACATAAATATTGTATTTAGTGTCATACACAGTTCCAACATGAACCATATGGCGCATGTATGATCCAACAACATAGCCTACAGGCAATAATGAATCCCGAGGGAGCGAAGCGACCGACCGGGCTTGGGCAGAGCCAGAGGGGAGGGTTTGGGAGGGGGTATCCCCCTCCCACGGGGAAGATTTTGCATTTCTAAACTTGAAATGGTGCAATTTGGTGCACTTCATGCCATACCTGTGAAGGAAATTTAGAATCCGAGTTAAACCAAAAAAGAATAAAATGTCCATGCTCTCATCAGATGTTTACAACAAACTGAGCAGCGAAAATTGAAAATGGATGTATAAACTAGTTTTTGAACGTCAGCTCATACATTTGATTTTTGTTTTCCCACTCTTTTTTTTTTGGGGGGGGGGGGAGGGGGGCTTTTTTTTTGGGGGGGGGGGGCAAAATTGCGTTTTGCCCCCCCCCCCCCCCCCCCCCACACACTTTTTGGATTGGGGGGGGGGGGGGGGCGGCGCCCCCCTGCCACCCCACTTCCGGCGCCTATGCATGTAGGTGTGAGGTTAATGACGATAAAGGACAGGGTAACACAGATTACAGACATCAAAGAGGTGGGGGATGCATCCCCCTCATCCTCCGTTGTCTACGCCCCTGTTTGACGATATACGATGTTATGGAACCTGTTTTTTTTATGGTACTTGATTATGACGCCCACTATCTTGTTTTCTTTTAGGTGGTCAATATACACTGTTTGATGAAATTCGTCTATAAAGTTCACTTGTTTATAGCGGCCACATATCTATTTTCCCTTGGGTGGTGAGCGTACAAACGATATTTTGGGACTTGTCTATGGAGGTCACCTGATTGTAGCGGCCAATTAGTTTTCTCTTATACACAGGTTTCGTCTAGTAAAACCGCTGTGGCTAAATATCCATAGAGCTATAATTACAGCCCTATGGAATCTTTCATACGGTATGCAGGCGATGGCCATCACAGTGGTCAGTGTAGGCGATCGTTAGACCAAATGAGAATTAGACTAAATGGTCATTAGCCGAAATAGTGTTTAGACGAAATGGCATTAGACGACCTGCTTTTGTGGAAAATAGACCTATTGGTATTAGACGAAATGGTAATAGACCAAATGGTAATAGACTAAATGGATATTAGACCAAATGGTTATAGACCAAACGGTAATTAGACGAATTGCATATAGACCAAGTGAAGAGTAGCCTAACTGAGAATTAGACGAACTGGTATTAGACGAAGTGATAATAGACGAAACGAGGGGAAAAAAGGTAGACGAAGTGACAATTGGCCCATTTGGTGATTAGACGAAACGGCAATTGCCTAAATGGGCATTAGACCTAGTGATGATTAGACCAAATGGGTTTAGCCGAAGTGGAGTTAGACGAACTGATGATTAGACCAAGCGGTATTAGACCAAACCGCTTCCTGTACCCTACGTGCATGGCGTACATGTTTTTTTTCTTTTTCGGCGGAGGCTGTTTGCCACATATATTCTTCTTGTCTTTGAAAGTGAGCTTAAAGGGATAGTTGAGTTTTGGTAGAGAGGGCGCTAGACTACTTATTTTGTTGTGAGGTAATGAAAAACTGAGTGTAAAATTTGAAAGAGCATAATATTTAAATAATAAAATCATCTTTGTTTGATCAAAATCGGTTCAGAGACGGCTGAAATATCCATAAATATAACAATTTGTAATAAACCTGGGGCCCCAGGTTTATTAGAGAATTTTGAACCAGCCGTTACAAATTCAAAAAAATGCTTCCTCTTTTCCAAAAGTTACAAAATAGGTATTTAAATAGTTGTTGGTTATTTCTCTATCTAATCACTATTTCAACAAAGCATCACATGCACAATATTTTATTCAAAATGGTTGAAACCGATGAGTGTTTAGAGAGCGACCTCTTACGTTTTAACGGCTCTTTTTTAAATGATAACATGATCTTTACTACGTCATTTGTAATGTTGTGTTCCTTTCTAGTTATAACTATTAGTTTGTAATGTAATGATGCAGGTTTTGGTTACTAAAATTCAGTTTCACCAAAACTCAACTATCCCTTTAATGCGGTCGAAATTAGCTGATTTTCTCCCAAATGTGATGATTCCGCTCAAATATGAGGTCATTTTAATTGTACCGGACGATAATGTGTGACAAATTTATAAAATTGAATGAAAGTGTTACTTAAAATGGACAAGAAAACCTATAATATAGGTCTTCCCATCCATTTTCAAACAATCGACATTCAATTTCATTAATTGCTTAATTCAATTTCGTCTCGAGAAGTCAGTAACGTGCAATTGCTACATTTGATTTAGTCATTTATTATTTAATTTGGTCAATGACCATTCAACTTTAAAATTTGGTCATTCTATTTTGTCACAATATAAAATAAAAATATAAGCTACTATAGTTCAAGTCGTTTTCAGATCTGATCTTTATGCTTGCTATCATGTGTAATTTATTTTAAGCATGTAAATGAGACAAACCACATATTGCGTGCAGTACTATGACATTCAAACACTCGATCGAGGTCGAATTAACAAGCCGCGTTATTTGCTTTCGAGTAAGGTTGATTGCTAGCTTCCTGTACCCTACGTGCATGGCGTACATTTTTTTTCTTTTCCGGAGGAGGCTGTTTGCCACATACAGTACATCCTTCTTGTCTTTGAAAGCGAGCTAAATGTGGCCGAAATTAGCTGATTTTCTCCCAAATGTGATGATTCCGCTCAAATATGAGATCCCCTTTCTCTTCGAATATCACTGTTACCATGGTACCTTATAATGTACATTCATATAGAATTAAAATTTGAATAACTACAATTTATATATATTTTTAATGAAATACCAGTACACAAGAAGGCCCTCATGCCCTTGAGACTAAAGTTACTCGTGGCAGCACGATGTCTGAAAGAAAAAAATCGAAAGAGGTTGAACCATGAACCTACTGGTTGAACTAACTCTTTGTTTGCAAACGATTAAGTTACATCCCACATTATTTACTCTCGAGTACAGGTGCAGACGGTTGCGTGACTACACTGTACGCAGCGAGGTCTTCCCACCTCTCTGCTGTACGTGTGCCATAAATATTGTCACCCCTTTGATAATTGTTACTGCCATAGGCGCCGGAAGTGGGGTGGCAGGGGGGCGGCCGCCCCCCCCCCCCCCCCCCCAATCCAAAAAGAGGGGGAGGGTTTGGGAGGGGGTATCCCCCTCCCACAGGGAAGATTTTGCATTTCTAAACTTGAAATGGTGCAATTTGGTGCACTTCATGGCATACCTGTGAAGGAAATTTAGAATCCGAGTTAAACAAAAAAAGAATAAAATGTCTATGCTCTCATCAGATGTTTACAACAAACTGAGATAAACTGTTCGCGCGCGAAGCGCGCAGCGAAAATTGAAAATGGATGTATAAACTAGTTTTTGAACGTCAGCTCATACATTTGATTTTGTCTTTCCCACTCTTTTTTTTTTTTGGGGGGGGGGGGGGGGGGAGGGGGGGCTTTTTTGGGGGGGCAAAATTGCGTTTTGCCCCCCCCCCACTTTTTGGATTGGGGGGGGGGGGGGGGGCGGCCGCCCCCCCTGCCACCCCACTTCCGGCGCCTATGACTATGACTACTACTACTACTACTACTACTACTACTACTACTACTACTACTACTACTACTACTACTACTACTACTACCATAGGCGCCGGAAGTGGGGAGGAAGGGGGGGCGGCCGCCCCCCCCCCCCCCCAATCCAAAAAGTGGGGGGGGGGGGGGGGCACAAAAAAAGAAGAGTGGGAAAGAAAAAATAAAATGTATGAGCTAAGACTTGTTAATTCTCACGTTCAAAACCTAATTTATGCATCCATTTTAAGTTTTCAAGCAGATTATCTCAGTTTGTTGTGTAACTTGCGTATAGTCTGGGGTGAGTGTAGGGTTGCCAACTCTCACGCATTGAGCGTGAGACACACGCATTTTACCCCTATCTCACGCTCTTACGCTAATCTTTGAAAATCTCACGCCCAGGCCTAAAAATGATAACAATTAAAGATTATAGAGGTTTTCATTTAGTTTACACATTTTCATAAGCACTTCCATCAGGTTAAAGTACTGTTCTCTATGTTACAAATAAAATAAAAAACCGAGCGTGAGATGCGTCTCGTAACTAAGTATACCCAGGGTCATATAATATTTTGTGAGCGTTTGCAGCAACATGCGCACCCCGGCCGCCACACCTAGCATATCAACGGCGCTCTGAAATTCGAAAGCCGCTGGTCACTGCACTACGGGCGTGATTTTAGCAGCGTTCGGATTACTAGTATGTCAGGCCAGGCCCACCCCTGCAATTAAGTCAAAGGGCTTACTGTATATCGCCACTTTGGGTTTAAAGTATGGCATATTAGGGGCAGATTTGTGTCATGTTTGTGTAAATATTGTTATTTTTGAACTGTAAACATCTGATGAGAGCATACACATTTTTTTTTTTTTTTCGAATCATGACATATTAACTCGGATTCTAAGTTTCCTTCACAGGTATGGCATGACGTACACCAAATTGCACCATTTTAAGTATATGAATGCAAAATCTTCCCCGTGGGAGGGGGATACCCCCTCCCAAACCCTCCACCTCTGGCTCTGCCCCAGCCCTCGGGACTCATTCTTGGCTGTAGGCTATGTTGTTGGATCATACATAATGTGGCATACGGTTTATGTTGGAACTGTGTATGACACTAAATACAATATTTGTGTGTGTGTTGGGGTGCATATTTATTAGTGTGTCAATTATTTGTTTTCTTCGTGAAAACAAAATTTCTTGTCGATTGAATCATAACACGCTTTCCCAGATACATTTAATCTTAAGCCCGAATTTCCTATCTAGGTATGCACCAAATTGCACAATTTCAAGTCCAAAAATGCAAAAGCTCCCTACCGTGGGAGGGGGGACACCCCCCTCCCACAGCCCCCCGCGCTCAGTCGCTACGCTCCCTTGGGATTGGTCGCTTCGCTCCCTCGCAATGTCTCACTCTCACGGTGCTCTCACCACAGGCTGAGGCTCAAAGTTGTCAACCCTGTGAGTGTGGTTGGGCATGAGCCCCTACACACACAAAATCGTGAGCCCCCTTAGGTCTTTGCCCCCCCAATCCAAAACTGCTTCCGGCGCGCCTGTATGATATGACCAAATGGTAAATCTTGATACAATCATAGTGAACATAATGAATATGATATGACCAAATGGTAAATCTTGATACAATCATAGTGAACATAATGAATATGATATGACCAAATGGTAAATCTTGATAGAATCAAAGTGAACATAATGAATATGATATGACCAAATGGTAAATCTTGATACAATCATAGTGAACATAATGAATATGATATGACCAAATGGTAAATCTTGATAGAATCATAGTGAACATAATGAATATGATATGACCAAATGGTAAATCTTGATACAATCATAGTGAACATAATGAATATGATATGACCAAATGGTAAATCTTGATACAATCATAGTGAACATAATGAATATGATATGACCAAATGGTAAATCTTGATACAGTCATAGTGAACATAATGAATATGATATGACCAAATGGTAAATCTTGATAGAATCATAGTGAACATAATGAATATGATATGACCAAATGGTAAATCTTGATACAATCATAGTGAACATAATGAATATGATATGACCAAATGGTAAATCTTGATACAATCATAGTGAACATAATGAATATGATATGACCAAATGGTAAATCTTGATACAATCATAGTGAACATAATGAATATGATATGACCAAATGGTAAATCTTGATAGAATCATAGTGAACATAATGAATATGATATGACCAAATGGTAAATCTTGATACAATCATAGTGAACATAATGAATATGATATGACCAAATGGTAAATCTTGATACAATCATAGTGAACATAATGAATATGATATGACCAAATGGTAAATCTTGATACAATCATAGTGAACATAATGAATATGATATGACCAAATGGTAAATCTTGATACAATCATAGTGAACATAATGAATATGATATGACCAAATGGTAAATCTTGATACAATCATAGTGAACATAATGAATATGATATGACCAAATGGTAAATCTTGATACAATCATAGTGAACATAATGAATATGATATGACCAAATGGTAAATCTTGATACAGTCATAGTGAACATAATGAATATGATATGACCAAATGGTAAATCTTGATAGAATCATAGTGAACATAATGAATATGATATGACCAAATGGTAAATCTTGATACAATCATAGTGAACATAATGAATATGATATGACCAAATGGTAAATCTTGATACAATGATCATTTACAAACTTTGACCTTTGACTTTGACAGCCCTTCAGATGGCAGTCCAGTGCAGACACTAGGATTGATGTAGCAGAGTGGAGGAAGGATGGAGTCGGTAGATCTCAGAAAGAAGATGATGGTGTGCCGTCCGTGTCTTCATGTGAGTTTTTACGAAATATTCACACTTTTGCATCTAATCATTAGGAAAGCTAATCTAGGAAAACTACAACAGGATGACTACAACTCCCATGTTCAATGTTTAGATTAATTAGTTCATACAGTCAAACCTGTGTATAATGACCATGCAAGGTAAACATGAAAACTGGTAAGATAGGTTCCATAACACTGTTTTTCTCTCAAGGGGGACACATGTGGTGGCTACTATAGGCAAGTTGGCTGCTATAGACAGAGCTGCCAACTAGTACGGATTTTCCGTAATTGGTACGGAAATTGACAACAATTACGGGAGTACGGAATGGCGCTGAAATGTTACGGATTTTGGGAAATCCGATAATGCACTACCGTCTATGCATTTCTATTTGTGCTCCGTGCGATCGCGATGGCACACACGCACTAATGTACTTATCACACACACACAGTCTCTCTTCTCCTCTCCCTTCTCACACTAGTCTCTCCTCGTCTCTCCCGTCTCAAATCATTTCAAGAAAACAACGTGGCGCACACGCCAATAGATGTACTTACACATAGTACACACCCGCATGTAATGTGTTGTGCATATTGCAATGCATAAATATTAGGCATATCTATACTACACAGGCAGCTAGTAAAAACACGTGCGAATCGGCAGATAGCTGTCATGAAAAGATCTAAAATCATATTTATGCAAGAGAAATGGACATAAAAGTTTGCAGAATCAGAAAGATAAGGTAACTGTTATTGTTTGTAATAGTTTATTTTGTTTGAATTCATGATTTATGTTACATTTATCGCCAATAAATTGGACAGATGTCGGCATTTTCAAGCCCTCCCTGCAGGCATACCCAGTCAGCATAGTTTACTATGCCTGGAGTTGTGGGGGAAATGCAGGGTGTGTACTGATGCCTAGTGATGGTGATGTAGTCGCACAACTATGATTTTGAAATCAGTATTTTTGTGGTTTAAACTTAGTTTTTAGTGGTGTAAATTATTTTTGATCGCTAACTTGGACAACCTAACCCGAACCCTTATCCTAGCACTACATTTAGGGGCTCCCTATATTATTTTTTATTGTTGTTTATCATGTTTATCCTGTGAATTTTTTTATTTGTCTTGTTTTATTTATCAGCGTAGCCGTAGGCTACAAAGGATAAGCTTGGGGCGTATCAGAAATAAATCAACTTCTTAAACTTTTCTGGTTATTTTATTGTTGTAGACTGTTATTTGATTTTCTATTTAGGCTTAGGGCAACTCATCATTCCCTCTCTCCCTTTACCCCCTTCCTTTTCTGAAAATGATGTTGATACCTTGATATATTTTTACTTTCTTTTAATTTACTAATTTATTGTTCCACCGACTGTTTTTTTTTTTTTTTACCCATTTTAAACTTGGGTTGAATTTGAGGGGAAATGATCCTTAAAATAGGCTCAGATTGCACCAGAGAGCATCTGGGACCCCAGAGCTTCCAAATGTTGGCAGCTATGCATGGCATGCAGTATGTGACGAAGCTAATTGCATCATGCGCGCACCGCGTCCGCGCAGTGTTGTAGTGCTGGTTTTTGAGGTTCATAGAGCCGTGTAGGAAATTACTGATTTCTTCCCCAAATTACTGATTTTGAGCCTTGAGAGTACTGAATTCATGTTCTAGAGGTTGGCAGCTCTGTATAGACAGGGGGCCGTTAAGACAGGTTTGACTGTACTTTGATCTGTATGATGACAAAGTAATAGATCTTTGAAAAGCATAAATTGATTCTCTGGGGGTCATAACCATTGTTTGTTTCACTTTGTATGTATTGATGATTTGTATATGAACTGATTTGTTTATTTGTATAATTGTTGAAATTATATTGAATTTAACCTAGAAAAATAAAAATATAAGTGGTACATGTAGAAGAGGAATATCTTGCATGTTAATTTGTAAGTTGTATGTTGATGTACCACTTTGGTGGTAGGTCGTATCAGGTATTCTCATACCATTATAAGCAACTTCATCAAGTTTGATAATTTAATTCTTTCCGATAATTTGTATTCATTTTCAATTAGTCCTGGCTTCAAGTTTTGAGGAGCATATTGCGGGTCATCATTTTGGTGGACTGCCTCCCCATTCGGCGGCGGAGCACATCAAGAATCCAAATACCGTCGTCATCCACTCGCAAGAGGTGAGAATACTCTGTAAGGTTTTGTAAGGCCAAATCCTCACGACTGGTTCTGCGACTCGGTTGTAGTAGTGCAAATAAGCAAGTACATGACGTCGCTCTTTCAGTCGCAGAGTCACATGACTGCTGAATCATGGCAAAATCATAGAGTGCTGTGGGCTTTAGTATGGTTGGCTTTAGAATACTTCATATAGTTTCTTTTATTTTGCTTTTTTTTTCTTGAAGAGGCATGATCAATTCATGATAGTTTCGATTGAATATGCTCTCTACAACCAATTTGTTATCAATAAAATTTCTTTGTAATAAGGGTTTTGTTATTTCAGAGGGTGTTTCATAAAAAGAGTTTGGATTTAATCGATTGCAAATGTGTGTAATGTGCAAACCTAATTGGCTCAAATGCGCATATTTTCTGAATTTTGTTTAATTGCAACTCTGTATGCAACACTTCCAAGAGCTCTCATTATTGAGGTTCCACTTATAATTGTATGTATTGATATTTCCAATTTGCAGGGTATAGAAGTGTTGCAACTGAAGACTGGAAGGCCTTTGACTCGTCTCAGCCTTGCATCGGATTCATCATACTCTGATCTCAACAAGGATGGGGTTATTGACCAAGCAAGAGGTAAACTATACTGTCAAGTTGTAGCAGATTCTTAATCATTAAACATTATTCAGGGGAACCTCATGATAGACCTTTTGATCATGACAATTACATTGTTATAGCAGGTATCTTGTTTATACAGGGTAGAAAAAAAACTGGGCGACCTTTGTCCTGTTTGAGCAACATTTGACCTGTCTAAGCGACCTTTTACCTGTCTCTGCCTTGTATCAGATTCATCATACTCTGATCTCAACAAGGATCGGGTTATTGATCAAGCAAGAGGTAAACTATGCTGTCAGAAAATAAGGAATGTTCACATCTTATTTGCCCGAACAGACAATTTACTTGCCCATAAAAGCAATGTGAACAAAAAAGACAAATTTATTCTACTAGGTAGCCTGATATGCTTGGAAACTTCTTTTTTTGGTAGTTGAACAGAAAAGTTAGTTTCCCGATCGGGCAACAAAATTAGACAATTTATGAAATTTTACTTGCCCAACATCAATGTTTACTTGCCCCAGGCAATAGGACAAGTGCTAATGTCGAGCCCTGCCTACTTGTATGTATTATGTTTATGATAGCTTCTGACCATTCTGAACACTGATAAGTGTTTTCAAGGATGAACAAGCATTATAAGGGCTTTCTAGCTCAGTTGGTAGGGCAGCAGTCTAGCAATCCAGGGGAAATCAAATTTTCTTAGTTTATTTTATTTTTTTTGGACTGGTCCGGAAAATATTCAGGCTTTGGTCAATGGAGAATATATGTTGTAGCAAAATCAGTCCGTCCTGAATTGGTTTATATCTAAAACTAACTGCTAAAACTGTTTTCCAACTATAAAGGCAAATGTATGTAATCAGATGTATACTTAGTTAATCTATTTGTTTAATTAGTTTCTCTGTGTTAGTTGTACATTTCTTTCCATGAATTATTTGTGTATGAATGAGTTATTGTTTGTGTTTTCCCGTGTCAGTGCAAGTTCAATGTATAGAGACATGAACATGAAAATAACTTCAGCATTCTCTTTGGCTATTATAATAGAACATATTCAAATGTACACTTGTTATTCTTGTAATCTAAATCATAAATTTAAGTATATCTGCATATGAAAGGATTAATAAAGTCATCTGCTATTTCCTCCTTCTATCATTTCCTCAGCTCAATACACTGATTCACAGAGTGACAACTGCCAGGCTGTTGTGAGAAGTGGTTACCCTCCCCACAGTTTGCTCTTCAATGGTTCCATCTGCTATCCACCCTCCCTCTGGGCAGCACTGTCATATCCCTGTGAGTAGTGTTTGTTAAAAATAACAAAAAATAGAGAAAACAAATATTACTGTGTAACTGTTTGTCTATATTAGTTCTCTTATTTTATTTCATATTTATATATTTCATATTTTCATGTCATCCATATAATAATTTATCTCACATTTTGTATTTCTAAAATGTACAGTCGTTAAGCCATGTAATTTTGCCTGATCCTTCACACTTATTACATTGGACTTGTGTCATGTTAATTAAAGCTCCTGACAAGCACAAACATTGGCACTAGGAGTTACATTGAAGTAATACAATTCAGGTTTTTTTGTTTTGATGTGTACGTTAGAGCACGGGTCTAGCACTCCAGAGTTCGTGGGGTTGATTCTGGGCAGGACTATTTTATTATGCCTCCGCAACGAAGTAGCCGGAGGCATTATGTTTTCGGGTTGTCCGTCCGTCCGTACGTCCGTCCGTCCGTCCGTACGTACGTCCGTCCGTCCGTACGTACGTACGTCCCGTTCTCGTGATCGCGTTATCTCAAGAACCGATTGACGGATTTTCACCAAACTTGGGTCATGTATGTATCTTGGGGGGCCAATGATCTGATTAGATTTTGGGGTCATGAGGTCAAAGGTCAAAGGTCACAGAGCTCATTATATATGCAAAAATAGCTCGTGATCGCGTTATCTCAAGAACCGATTGACGGATTTTCACCAAACTTGGTTCATGTATGTATCTTGGGGGGCCAATGATCTGATTAGATTTTGGGGTCATGAGGTCAAAGGTCAAAGGTCACAGAGCTCATTATATATGCAAAAATAGCTCGTGATCGCGTTATCTCAAGAACCGATTGACGGATTTTCACCAAACTTGGGTCATGTATGTATCTTGGGGGGCCAATGATCTGATTAGATTTTGGGGTCATGAGGTCAAAGGTCAAAGGTCACAGAGCTCATTATATATGCAAAAATAGCTCGTGATCGCGTTATCTCAAGAACGGATTGACGGCTTCTGACCAAACTTCGGTCATGTATGTATCTTGGGGGGCCAATGATCTGATTAGATTTTGGGGTCATGAGGTCAAAGGTCAAAGGTCACAGAGCTCATTATATATGCAAAAATAGCTCGTGATCGCATTATCTCAAGAAGGGATTGACGGCTTCTGACCAAACTTGGTACATGTATGTATCTTGGGGGGCCAATGATCTGATTAGATTTTGGGGTCATGAGGTCAAAGGTCAAAGGTCACAGAGCTCATTATATATGCAAAAATAGCTCGTGATCGCGTTATCTCAAGAACGGATTGACGGCTTCTGACCAAACTTGGGTCATGTATGTATCTTGGGGGGCCAATGATCTGATTAGATTTTGGGGTCATGAGGTCAAAGGTCAAAGGTCACAGAGCTCATTATATATGCAAAAATAGCTCGTGATCGCGTTATCTCAAGAAGGGATTGACAGATTCTGACCAAACTTGGTACATGTATGTTCCTTGGAGAGCCAATGAACTGCTTAGATTTTGGGGGTCATGAGGTCAAATGTCAAAGGTCACAGGGCTCATATGTAAAACTGAATATCAGATTTCAATCCAACTTGATACCTGAATGTATAATAGGGAACAATTGTAGTCATTAGATTTTGGGGTCATGAGGGCAAAGGTCAAGGTCACTTATAGCTCATAATTGTGATACGTCAAGATCTAAAAGACAGAGTACCATAAAAATTGAGTTGACAGAATTAATTCTGTGTACATGTTGATTTGGGCTTGATATAAATAAATTGCGTAATGGCGGAGGCATCATTTTCGACTGCGCGCAGTCGAAGATCCATCTAGTTTGAATTGAATTGAAGTTTATTATGTCCATGATCATTTACATAGAAAATTGTTTTCCACTGGTTACATTTTACAATGATTTGACATATCAATATAAATCACATTCATAAACAATATTATTTGACATCCATAGCATTTCAATATAGTGTACATTAAATCAAACTACCATTTAACAGTTACATATTTTGTATAATTATTTTCATATAAATAAACAAAAATCAACTTCTTCATGTGCTCCCTTTTTCACAGTTTTCATTGATTTCAATGTTGAATATATATTGTTCTTTCAGGGGCTTATGTTAGTGGTAAATCAGAAGTGAAGGAGAACCAAGCTCTCAGCCTGCGACCACTTCTTGTAAAAAGGTAAAATCTATAGATCTAAAAGAGGCCCCAAAACAGATTAACATTGACCAAAGGCTCACCATTAACTTTCATCCAAGTGACTCATACCAAGGATGGAAAACATAGTTTGCCCAGTTCAGAATCAAATAAAAAATGGCATTAATGTTATGTTTTTGGCCCAAAGCTAAATTCTAGCTGCCTGGGACTATCTGCCAGAGCTACATTCAAGCCATGATTAACATATTATGTATGAATACAAATAGCTTTTGATTCTTAACAAAATTGTAACCTGAACTGAACTGAAAAGAATCTTTTAACATTTAACTATGCGGCTAGATTACATCTGTAATAAAAATGTGTTTTATAATATTGTTCACATTAAATGCCTTTTATTGTACTTGCAGTTATACTGAAATAAAATGGACCTATGAGTTTTCAATTCAAACATGTTTATCAAGTTCAATTAGCAGATGTTTTTCTGCATTTATTAAAGAAAAATCAACATATTCAAATAACAATACAAGTGTATAACATAATTGATTTACATAAAATGTGACATTTGATATCAAAAGAAAATACATATATATATATATAATTCAGAACTTAAATCAGTTGAATGTAATGCAAATAATCAAAATAAATGCAGGGGCAAACTATCATAAGCATGAATGCTTGAGTCGATAGCAGCCAGGAGGGGAGGGGGTACATGGCGCTGTTATTGGAGTATATAATAAAATAGAGTGTCACGCACAAGTGATTTTTCAGAAAGTATCTGGAAAAAAAAAGAAATATATAAAAAAAAAAAATTAACCTAAGATTGATTAATGTCTTTAAAAAAAACTTTTAAAGAAAATCTCTATCTTCTGCATTGCTAAGTGATGTTAATTGAGGTATTTGCGTCTACCCACTGTTCCATGAATTGTTTTTCTTAAATGTCATTGTAGTTATCTTTCCAACTTTGTTTAACCAGTGTTGCTAAGCAACGTGGGGTCATAGGTCACCTTCTCGGCCTCTCAATGACAAGGTCAGGCATGGACTCCATCTATGCGGTCAGCAATGGTCATGTCACCAGCTATGGACCAAATGGACATTTTAACTGGCAGGTGAGGATAGTAACGATACAGTACAATGACTATGTTTGGAGGCTATGTAGAAACAAATGTAGCTCTTTCTGATAATTGCTGAATGTTTACAAAATTAGACGTAATTATTATCTTAAAAATTTCCTTCAAGTAAGAGATGGCCCTGGCCTAAAAAGTGGCCTCATTTTAGCACCAAAAAAATCCCTTATCACTCTCACTCGACGATGTAAAGTCAAACCCTGTTGATAAAGACCAACCAAGAGAGACATAAAATGGTCTGGATGACCATTCAGTCTCAATGTACCGGTTATTTATGTTCAATAAAGGATATCCTCTTGTAAGACCAGTTTGCCAATTGTTATCTTTACTCAACAAAAATCAACTAACGATGAGCACTCTCTATTTTTCTGGGGGTGTTTCACAAAGATCCTAAGTTGAACTTAACTCTAAGTTCGACTTAGGAATTATGGAAAGCTGTTAGTTTCTTTGAAACAATGTCAAATTTCTTTTTAAAGGCATAAAATGTTGATTCAAATCATTGATATTTTCTACTATCAAGGGGATTTCATGTTCTTGATGTAAAATTTATGAAAAATCTAAAATATCTGCATTTTTGCTTTTGAAATATATTTTAATCCGAGGCTACAAATGGCATTCCATAATGTTTAAGTCCAACTTAGAGTTAAGTTCAACTTAGGATCTTTGTGAAACACCCCCAGGTGTCCACTGCAGCTGGTTGGAGTGAGAACTACATTGTAAACATGGTGAGAGGGCAGGTGGATGACGTGCTCAAAGAGATGTACCACAATGCATTCATGCCAAGCATCAAGTCATTTCCTTTCATTTGATTTTAGAAGAATGGACATGTCTGCCTTCGAGAGGGGTTCAAGTGATTGTCACAATGCAATCAAGCCTGTGTATAGTGACCACCCAAAGAAAACAAGTAAAGTGGCCACTGAAGACAGATGACCTCTATAAACCGGTTTCATAAAGCTGTTTTACTCTACAGGGGGTCACTATAGGCAGGTTGGCTGCTATAGACAGGTGACCACAGGTTTGACTGTATATTATATTCACTTTCTATTTCTAGGTGTCTACTGCAGCTGGTTGGAGTGAGAACTACATTGTGAACATGGTGAGAGGGCAGGTGGATGACGTGGTCAAAGAGATGTACCACAATGCATTCATGCCAAGCATCAAGTCATTTCCATTGCAGGAATATGGCAAGAAGGTATTTAAATGCTCTCTTTCTTACTATTCACTTTTGTCAACTACCTTCTTTTTTTCTTTTTTTTTTTGGGGGGGGGGGGGGGTATGTAAACAAAGCTGAAGAAGAAAAGCTTGTCAGCAAATAATTAAAAGTGCACCTGTAAAGTGTCAGATATTGCCCAAAATGGCATTTGAGACTTCAATCCTATACCAACATCATTGTACAATATGTCTGAATGATGTGTGAAAGTTTCATTGAAAAAGAACACTGCTTTCCTGGTTAAAAAAGCGAAAATTTGCGTCAGCTTTTACAACAAATTACTGTATGACGTGTATGAGGTTTATGACCGTTCATTAACGCTCTTGAGCTGAATGATTATCAATGATAGATATCGTCATACTAAAGGGGCATTTGAAAAAATCTAACCATATTTGATTCTTCTATTACCATAAGCCAAACAACACGGTAGAAGAGATATGTGGAAGCTCAAATTGACTTTTGTAGAGTTAGACACTTTACAGGCATCCCTTTAAGGTTAGTAGATGCTGGATCCCAATAAAAGGGAATCGGTATAAACATGGAAATGGAATGCTTTCTAGATCATGTTATTGTTTTATTACTGACCCTATATACTTCATTTCAGTAGTAATAACCATAACTGTACAGATTGAGAGTTCCTGATGATCAAAAAGTATATGGAAGGATGTGTTTCCATCATTATTTTTTCTTTCTTTAATCACCTTTTTTATAAAAATAGATGAATGTACATGTACTGCTGTATTTGTGTCAAATGCGAAGAAAAAAAAATCTGTGTTTATTCTGACTACCATCAAGAACAAGGACATTCTTGTCCTTTTGTCTCGGGGAAAGAGAAATTGTTATAATATATTCAGGAGTGAAGTGACAAAGGTCTCTAAGAAAACTACTGTTCCATTGTCTTCTCGTTCTAGACCACAGCTGCTATCGCAGGCTGGGACAACCTTCTTTTCTTATCTCTGATAATGGGGAGTATTTGGGCTCTCATATTTCTTGTGGCTGTGTAACAAACAATTGTGTTTTGAATTTCAAATACATGTACAACAGTGACAACAACAAAACTAAATTCAAACTTGTGTATATTGTAAGAGAAACAAGAAAAAAGTGGCCACTGTAGACAGGTTCCAAAAAATTGAAATTCTCTGCAGGGGATCACTTCTGGTGGCCACTATTGGCAGGTTGGCCGTTATAGACAAGATTGACTGTACTGTTCCATTTCCTTCTCATTCCAGACTGCAGCTGCTATCGCAGGCTGGGACAACCTGGCCCTCTTGTCTCTGGAAACGGGAAATGTATTGGCAGAGCACACGTTGCCATGCCAACCAACAGCTCCTCTGATCGTCGGAGATTTCAATGACGATGGGTTGAATGATGTGATATTGCAGTGTACACATAGGTAAGTGATTTACAAAATAGCTTCTAGAGAAACATATCTTGTGTGTAGGATATATTGAGGTAGACACAAATGTTCATATAAAGTTCATATTGCTTGGGGGTTAACCAATGTGTTTAGGGAGATGAGATATCACGGTTTATAAATCTAAAAACCACAACATTTTATGTGTGTAAGTGTGACATTTTGCCCCTTAAAATATTAACTTATTTTCTCTCTTTGTTTTCCCTGTCCCTTAGTTACCTTGGCTTCACCGTCCAGCGTTACTCTGGTTACTGGGCAACTGCCTTCATCGGGCTTGCTGTCGTCGTCATAGTAACCACGTTAGTTGCAACCTGCACTCCAAAGGAGACACCGATTGAAGGAACGGAGCATGGTGATGATCATGTTCATTGACAGCTGAGTCTTATGCATATGCTTATGTGTATGATTGAATATTGCCTTGAAGTACTATATTCCATCAGAACTAGAATATTTGTGCAATTTTTGCCCAGTTTTGGTATTAGTAACGTAACATTGCATTTTGCTAACTGCTCTTGCAAATAGAGGCCAATCAAGGGCAGTGAACACTGATGATTATGATACGTTATATATTTGTGCAGAATGTAAACTAAATTTAGTTTGCAATTTGTGTGAGAGAACTATGCAATATTTGAAAATGTTTGCCCACCGATAGCCATACTATTTATAATTCATTGTCATATTTGTTTGTATGTGCCAAAGTACTAAGCATTCTTGAGTAAACTTTTAATACTTATTTATACTAGAGTGATAACTGCAGTGCGATTCCTGCTATGTTTATTGCAGATAATTGCCCTCTTGGAACTGTCATGTTTGTGAATCAGGAAAAAAATTAATATTTTTATTTTGGGGGCTCCCTATCTAATTTTATGGAAGTTTTCGGGGGCTACAAATTTCCAGGGCTCTTTTTTTTTAAATTTCAGGGGCTACTATTTAGCTCTAATGCTGTAAGTGATCATCTGATCGGCATTCGATCACGATCTGATCATGCCGATTTCCGATCTTTTTTTTCTTTTCGGGGGCTCATTTGGGCATTTCGGGGGCGAATTCACCCGCCGCCCCATGTATTTTTCCCCTGTTGTGCATGTACATTGTATGTTGCCAGTTTGTTCTCTTATAAGATATAGAAATCTGAATTTTTATGTTATCTGGCTATGGACATTGTTGTTAGTATGTTTCTGACAGTCAGATATATATAATAAGGGAAGAGATTTTTGTTTTATGTCTGGCACAGTGGTACTGGTAGGAGTAGAAATTTTAATTCATAAAAAAGGGATGTGGCTGGGAGGACAACAAGAATAGCAAAAATCATCTGCAATGTCACACCATTAACATATGGAATTATCCCTGCTCAGCCTTCGCTGATATGTGTTGGATTCGCTGGAGATGTTGTAGTTAATAGTAGTCAATCGGGTTTCATGTCTCTGAGGGATTCTTAGCTGGAGAAACATTTGTGTGTACCTGTCATATCGCTGTGGACCACTGGTCTCTATAAAGCAGGAAATTGTCCCCTCATTCTCTTTCACTCTTTCCTTTAACCCTTTAGGTTTGTTGAGTTTAGTTGTCCGTTGTTTTCCTTCTGCCATTCTTTGCACAGCGCAATTTACCAAGTTACAGAATGACAACTGCCAGGCTGTTGGGAGAAGTGGTTACCCTCCCCACAGTTTGCTCTTCAATGGTTCCATCTACTATAAATTTTGTCTGAAACTTTTGAATCATGTAGAGGAGGTTATATGTCTGCTCGCCTGGTCTCTCCAACGCACCCCCTCTTGCTACGGGCCTGATTCATATGAACTAACTCGACCGAATACAAATGTTAAAGGTTAATAATGTTGTGTTGGGATCGGGTAATATTATTAGCGGTATGAGAGGTACATAAATGAAGAGCAAGGAGTCAAATAATTCCGGAGAAGAATCTGTATTTATTAACTCCAAACCATGGAGTACAAAGTCGTCACATCATTATAAACTTCCAGATATAAAACACAAGATGAAGAGAGCCAGCTAAAAGAGCGTCTCGATCTAATGGTGATCGAAACTGAACTCCTTTCTTGAAAGCCAAAACATATCTTATTTATACCTTAGGATACAAGTAATATGAGGGTATGTTATATTGTGTGAAATGGACAAAGACTTGAATCAGGGCCGCTGACACAAAGGCATAAATGGGGGCCGCCAAGACAATAGTCCACTTGGTCAAGGCGCTAGTTTTATGACAGGGCTTAAACATAAAGGGGTAGCCTTTCCTGGGAAGAGGATTAGAATGAATGTACTTGGTCTTAATACGGGGAAGGATTACAAGGATATAAACTTGGTGTTAAGTGCATCTCAACAAAAAAACTTAAGATGAGGGTACTTTATAACTAACTGAGTCTTGGGACAATACTATACAACATCCCCTTTCTTTGGAAAATGAGGCACTCATTCCTTATTGATGAATAAGAAACAAAAACCGAATTAATTGTATGTAGCGAAACATTTTCATGAATAAATTTGCATAAATTATGGAAATTAGGCCTAATTTGCATATGATACAGAGTGTCTCTTTGGATGAATTTTCTTCTTTTCATCCAAGGAATATGTTGAAGTTAGTAAAAGAATTGTACCCCAAAATGCAGTGACGGACCTCTTAACAAGCCTACTAATGTGTCTAAAAGTATTGTAATTGTTCAAATGTTGAAATTATGTGCAGCGGAATGTGAGAGCGTGGTTCCCACGTAGCATCCTTCCGCGGCCACCCTTGCCACTTGATGAGGAAGCGGTCCTTGTTCTCGTCCTCTCTTTTCTCCAAGATCTTCTCAACTAAGAATTGCCGAGCTTTCTTTTTCTTTCCTTTCTGAGCTTTCGGCAGTCCTTTCTTTTTCTTTCCTTTCTGAGCTTTCGGCAGTCCATCAATGCCTCCAGGAGCGTCTGGGGCAGGAGCGACATGGGCACCTTGAAGGGCAGGAGCGTCATGGGCACCTTGAAGGGCAGGAGCGTCATGGGCACCTTGAAGGGCAGGAGCGTCATGGGCACCTTGAAGGGCAGGAGCGTCATGGGCACCTTGAAGGGCAGGAGCGTCATGGGCACCTTGAAGGGCAGGAGCGTCATGGGCACCTTGAAGGGCAGGAGCGTCATGGGCACTTTGAAGGGCAGGAGCGTCATGGGCACCTTGAAGGGCAGGAGCGTCATGGGCACCTTGAAGGGCAGGAGCGTCATGGGCACCTTGAAGGGCAGGAGCGTCAGGGGCACCTTGAAGGGCAGGAGCGTCATGGGCACCTTGAAGGGCAGGAGGGTCAGGGGCACCTTGAAGGGCAGGAGCGTCAGGGGCACCTTGAAGGGCAGGAGCGTCAGGGGCACCTTGAAGGGCAGGAGCGTCATGGGCACCTTGAAGGGCAGGAGCGTCATGGGCACCTTGAAGGGCAGGAGGGTCAGGGGCACCTTGAAGGGCAGGAGCGTCAGGGGCACCTTGAAGGGCAGGAGGGTCACATGCTTCAAATTGCAGGTGTGGCATGTCCTTCAGGATCTGCAGCTTCTGGTTCCTCCCATAAGCTGCAGGGTTCCTGAAGGACATGCCAAGGGGCATGCCAGACACCTTCATCCTGCCTGACTGTATCCGGTCATACTGGACCCATCTTTGCCCCACTGCCTTCAGGTACTGATCATTGAAGTGATTCTGTACTTTAGTTCTAAGTACCTCATCGCTGAGTGAATTCAGTGGCTTGGCGTCATGTGGACTAACTCCAGCCATAAAGCTGAAGACAAGACGTTTGTCCTCAGCTATGCTGAGACCCTCATCACTGCCTGCCTGAATGATATCCTGTTCAGTTTTATGCACTGCCATGAATAGGCACACGTAGCCGAGCCTGCTGAGCTCTTTACACTTTTTTTCGATACGTTTCGCCTCTCCTCTCATCACTTTCTTTGCATCTTCATGCCTTGGTAGTCCTGGTGATACACTTTTCATCTCCTCCTGTACCCTCTTGAGCTCGGCGACTGTAGTCACATCTTGCCTCTTCTCCTTCCACGCAGCATTTACAGATCTCAATCTGTCCTGGCTACTCATGCTTTCATCATCAATCTTGTTCAGCTCTTGCGAGCGGAAAATGTCTATGAGCCTCGTACTTTTCTGCTTCGTGCCACACGAAGCAGAAAAGCTCTTTGCCTTCTTCAAGTCTTTTTTTCGTTGATTATGTATGAAGTTCTTCACTTTACAAATGTCGTATCCTGTATCCCGGACGGCTTTCTGCATAAGGTCTTTCGCCACGCTTTTCTTAGTGCATCTCATTCCTTTTTTGTATAGAAACAAAATAATGCAGTATGATCAAACACCTTTCCCATTAAATTCAATCGCACAATAATAGGGCTAAAAGGGATCAGACTCGAACAGATACTTTCAAACCTGCTAGTCAAAAGCAACGTAATGATTATTAAGTCGCACAAACACGAATGTAATACCTGTAATACTTAATAAAATGACTAATGAAAGCTCGTCTTATTCTAACAACAAACGGCACAAAAACATGTATAATAATTAATATGCACATATAGCTTGTTCAGTATCAAAATCACAACTGAGACATTCTTCATTTAATTTATGAAGTTTACTGATCTATGTCAGTTTTAAATTTGTCAAACTGCGTCTGTTTACTGCATCTATAACCGATTGCACATTTAAATATTAAAATGTCTTAAACTATCCATTATTTTCCAATTCCAAAATAAAGAAAATTCCCATTGATAATATAATATCATTACAAAAAACTTAACATGAAAGAAAACGAAAAAAATATCTGTATGCACATGTGGTTTGTTCAGTATACCAATACTGCAGAGACACTCTTCATTTAAGAAGTGAACTGACTTTTCTGTCAGTTTTAATATCGTCATACTGCAACTGATAACTGTATCTATAACCATGGGCGCAAAATTAGATATTAAATTCATTAAACGTTTCACCCAATTTTAAAGTCAATAAATCTTAATTATTTATACTTAAACAAAAGTATTGTATCATATAAATCTTCCTAGTCGGCATTTATAATGGTTGTCCAAATAGTATTTCATTTGTCTTGTTGGTCTGTGGTCGTTTTGGTCAAGGTCAACCAACAGACAGGCATATTACTATAATAACAAATATAAATACTGATGAATCAATATAAAATAAAAAGTTAGAATAAGTATTGTATCATTTAAATCTTCCTAGTCGGCATTTATAATGGTTGTCCAAATAGTATTTCATTTGTCTTGTTGGTCTGTGGTCGTTTTGGTCAAGGTCGCGATCAACAGACAAGCAAATTACTATAGTAACAAATATAAATACTGATTAATCAATATAATATAGAAAGTTGGAATAGCAGCTAGAACAACCAAGACCTAAGTTTACATGTACATGCAAACTAAGTAAAACAGCGCAACTACGAACATATTGTGAATAATATATCTACCAAAATTACACATAATGAAAAGTATTACCAAGTAAACACAATTATAGTTACAAAACTGTTCTCTCTCACACTCACTCACATATTGGAACAACAAAATGTTTCACTTACCGATTCTACATGGTTTGGGAAATATCTACAGGGCCAAGTTGATTACAGTTCAATATGAATGATGACCAACAGTCGTCATCGTTCTGTGTCGTCTGTATCGCCGCATATCTTTGTTTCTCCGTAATGTCCATGATGACGCTGTTGCGGTCGCTGAGGTCGTACTGGAAGTTGTCCTCGATGAATGTACTTGGTCTTAATACGGGGAAGGATTACAAGGATATAAACTTGGTGTTAAGTGCATCTCAACTAAATATCTAAAGATGAGGGTACTTTATAACTAACTGAGTCTTGGGACAATACTATACAACAATAAGTTAGTAGATACCTTTAAACAAAATATGACAAGCTGAAATTTAATCTTCTGGGTGCCTCTTCGGCAAGACGGTTAAGACTCTCGTCCGTATTGTTCTCTATCTCACGGTGAATGTTGAGCATTGCCAAGCCGTTCAGGCGATCTTGTCCCAGTCATGCTTTTGGGGCTTTTTTGCAAATAGCAAAGATGCTCAATGCCTCTAAACTCCTAACAGGTAGTACATAGACTATCACCACAGATGTGTCTACCCCAAACCCTTTTAACAGAGAGATATTACACAGCACATTACAGTGTTGGCAAACACATAGCTTGTCACACAAACCATTGTCCGCATAACCGGTTGCCACGTTTATATTATTGCGTACAGACGGCGCGCGTTATCCGCGGTCTGTTTGCAGATGGTTGCGATGGACTCGTGGAGAACCCTCAGGACTTTGTACTTTGCTATGTACTGGTCTGACAAGTCCACTCGCCCCATGTACTTATTGTATTCTGCAACTACTTCCGGTCGATCAATCTCAATATCCCTCCACACCCCTTCCTTATCTTTATTCTTACGTAGTACAATGTCGGACTTGTCTGCCTTGTGGATAGTTGACATCATGTTTACTACTTTTTTGTCCTTCCATTGTAGGTAGAGGGTGCCATCAACATCTCGGTACCACCTAGCACTTCCTCTGGGTTGTTTTTTTAATTTGTTTAGATTTTGTTTCAGTTGCCTTGGGTACTCTTTACGGTTCTGGGCTGATGTACCACATCCGAATGTTCCATTGTCCAGCAAAACCTTCAGTAGGGTAGGACTGGTATAAAAGTTATCAAAGTAGACATGGTACCCTTGATGCAACATTGATGAACACAAGTCCATCACCACATCATACTCTAATCCCTGGCCAGAATGCTGCTTTTCGGAGCCAATATACACTTCAAAGTTGTAGGAATACACCATTTTGGAATCAGCTGCCACCCACAGTTTGTACCCCCACTTCGTAGGTTTGGCTGGCATATACTGGCGCAAACCAGAACGTCCTTTTGAAGGAACCATCCTTTCATCCACACAGACTTGTTGATACGGCTGGAATAGGTCCATGCATGCCTTTCTGATATGCTCAAGAAAGTACTTGACTTTTCGGAGTCGTCCTTGGGCTTTATCTTCTTCAGCTGGATTAACAACGTGGAGGCAGGCGAGAATTGATTGAAACCTACGTCGAGACATGAGGCCCTGTGGCCACTGCAAGTTCAGAAGGTTAGACTTCCTCCAGAAAGGATCTACAGTTCGTAGGTCATATACACCCATGTATATAACGATGGCAATGAAGGAATACAGCTCCTCAACACTGACATCTACCCATGAGCCGTCGCGAGAACCATATGAGGGAGTACTCTGGACCTTCATGTTGGCGTACGTATTTGTGAAATCACAAATCTGTGTCATCAGATCTAGAGTGAAGAACATCAGGAAGAAGTGGACAGCCCTGGTGAGTGCCCTGTTCGCTCTCCGAAGGGAGGCAAACTGAATGCCTGGAGGACGTCTCGGGCGATGTCGCATAAGACGTGGGTCTCGTGCACCGTCGTCAGGATCCCCCAAGTGGAAGAACTCCATCTCTCTGGGAACATGAAAATACAAATAAAGAAAACCCTCATAAGTAAATAATAACATGAAAGATATATGTAATTATATATCTCTAGTTATTTGCATAAGGTCTGATTCTTGAAAATCATATAGTCTTGAGCAGGGTACAAAGCTACCAAATATAGATCGTTGGAATGTCAACAAACTTTTGAGAATATGTACAAAGATAACGTTTTTATTTTGTCTGAAACGAACTTCTCTTATCAACCAAATTATGCCTGGGATAACCATCATTACTTACATCCTATGTGCAGGAACACCATTGGCAGCTCCTTGAGCATTCTCCACTCCCTGTTTTGTCCCTGAAGTACTAGAACCGGGTTGCGCTGAGGTTTTCTTACTCTTGCGTACGAGAGGTGTCTTCTAACCTCGAGATCTACAAAATAATACATGACATGGACAAGAAAAATGATTATAAATCATTTGTTCATCTCTTTCTACTAAATCAGTAGCTTACTGCCTCTGGCCCTTTTACGTAGTGATGTGTCGGTTCACCAGTTGGTTTGCCATCGATCTGAACAACATACCATATTTGGCTGGCGTGCTGCGATTGTACTGGCGAAACCTGATGCTCGTTCTCACTGGATACAATGTTTCATCCACTGTCAGGAAGTCATTGGGAGTAATGATGTATGAGCAATTCCTGTTGAACAAGATATGGAACTCCCTGAATGCAGCAAAACAGTCACTTTCCACCTTTCTGGCTGTGTCTCATCGGTAATTCTTCTCTCACTTTGGTAGACATTTCAGAAGGATTATATCGCTTGGCTTCAGGCATGTCACCACAGTAATTTGCATTCTTTTCTGTATTAAAAAAATGAGGGGAAAATCCCTTTTCATCTCTTCGATCCCGAATGTCGCAGGTAGGGCTGCCAAGGGCATAGAGAAAAAAAATTGAGCTAATCAATAAAACAGATTTTATTGTACGACACTGTCATACTCATGATTCTTCCCCCAACCATGATCACTTGTGGGATGATACAATATCTGTATAGGAAATCCTGTATCCAATAGTCTTCACCAATGGGCCGTATGCATAAAAACAAGCAATTGCTTATAAGCAAATGCTTTAAGCACAAGCAAGAGCTTGTCAAGCAAAAGATCAAGTTCAAGCAATTGCTTAAATTCGTATGCACAAGCCTTTGCTTGTGCTCAAACCTTTTGCTTGCACTGCCAAGCAATTGCTTACGTGTTGGACAAAGGATCGTTACGGTTGTGCGAACATCGCACTGCAGGGCAACAACGCTTCGTGCCCGACCTGGCAGCAGTATTTTTTATTACGCAAATAGGGGGGAAACAGCGCGGAGCATCAGGGGGGTTTCTGTGCAGATCGATAGACAAAAATTGCCGTAAAAAGTCTAAAATAACAGGAATTTGATCACAACATAACCTCTGGAATATGGAGCTTGAAATCATCCTGAAACGGTACGAAAAATTGATCCTTAAACGCGAATGCCCTGAGTAAGCAAGAGCTCAAGCTGGTCTGGATGTGCTTGAAAAAACGCAAGCAATTGCTTATCAAGACAAGTAAAAGGTTCGTTTTATGCATACGGTTTTAAGCAATTGCT
The DNA here is from genome assembly GCA_037951105.1 of Echinarachnius parma. NCBI lineage: Eukaryota > Metazoa > Echinodermata > Echinoidea > Clypeasteroida > Echinarachniidae > Echinarachnius > Echinarachnius parma. The sequence continues at coordinate 93,873 of JBAMJV010006587.1, forward strand.
TGTTTGGTAAGCATTTGCTTACGAGCAGTAAGCAATTGCTTGTGCTTGTAAGCAAATGCTTTTGCTTGCAAGCAATTGCTTGTTTGTATGCATACCGATTCAAGCAAAAGGCTAGCACAAGCAATTGCTTGTTTTTATGCATACGGCCCAATGACTCTCTTATCGTAAACTACCCTATAGTATTTATGCGAAGATCGAGTCTCGATACGCTGTTTCTTAGGAACAACGACAATATCAGTGAGGTTTGTTACCCTGACAACGGAGGTCACATCATCCCCCACTTTTCGCACCATTCGTTGCATGGACCCTATCCCCTAGCCGGTTGATTACATCATATATGAGTATGGCCTGAGCGGTTGTAAATGCAGCAATCACTACATTGGACTTTGTATTGGATTCTACAAATTGTTCTTTTTTACGCCACATGATCTTGATTACTTCATCAGTGACAAAATACAAATCTTTTATATCTTTGTCATCCGAGGTCAACATGGTGTATAACTCTGCGGGGTTACTAGTTAACGTTACTTGTTCCAAATTCTCTCGCATACCAAAAAGCCCCCAGAAAGAGTTGAGCATCCCCTTACTGAGTGCTCTTAACCCTTTATTCTTACCAATGTTTGATCAATTTAATTTTGTTCTTTCATGAAATATTCATCTATAAACTGATCTTTATCCCCATCAGTTTCACACCACTCAGGCCATCCAGAAGACTCTTGCTTGAGTTTTAGAAACGTGTTTATGTACTCTGTGAATAGAATTGCAGAGGGTTCAACATGGCGGAGAACCAAGGGTTAATGCTGGAATTGCCGGGAATTACTGTACGTCCGTTCTTAACTGCTTCGTCTCAATGAGTGGGTTTGACCAAATAACCTTGTGAAGAATCTCTTCTGCTGTTTCAGAACTGCCTACAAGATTGTCTACGCCCAATTTTCTTTCTCACGAAAATCTCCACTGCTCTGAAAAAGCGATACACCCCATCTGACATGTGGAATAACCTCCCTCTATTCTGTAGTGATATTTATACTGAGGTATATGCAAGAAAAGAATTGGCATGAGTGTCGTCGTCTTGTGGAATCTTCCACATCAAAATGAATGTTTTCAGTTTTTGTGCAAGAGGCGACTTCATTTTTGAGAACTTCTTCACAAATGCGAACGGAATATATCCAGTTAGGTATTGCAAATTTGCAAGGCACTCTCCTCCTTCAGTGACCAAAGAGTCCATGTTCCGATAACACCGACGATGTCGAGTCGCTCCTCGTCTTCCACAACGATAACGCTTGAAACGTTCAACCTGGCACTCTTGCGACGTGCTCGCGATCTGCAACCTTCAACAGACGATCTCCGTCCGGCCCATCGTTGACATTGACCTAGTCTTATCCAACAAAGAAAACGGACCCTTTAATGGCCATATTATGACGGCGATGGCCAACGGTCGGCGAGATGGACGATGAATGCACAATCTTCTCCGCTCGCGCTCCTGCTCCATGAAAGTGAGGCCACCAGCTCCTCCTCGAACTCATCGCCAACAGATCGATGACAACCAAGAGCCACCACATGCCGAACTTAGCCATGCTGGACACCATGACCAACATTTACATCGATCTCTTATCGTTCATCCATGTTAGGAGACTTGGCCATACATGTAATACGACCCTTCGGGCGCATAAAAACTAATGAGAGTTATGCCACCAAATCAAGACCATTTTTTTTATTTACACATTTCTGCTTTATTGTAACAAAATAAGAGTATTAGTGAATCTAAACACAACACAAAAGTTCCCCCTTATTCTAAAACTAGTCCTTGTAATTTCAAAACCTGGAATATTTACAAACTGCTATCAGGCACACATGTTGCTGTAATATTAGCTACATTTCGTGAGAAATTGAAGGAAAGTCATCTCTTTACGGTAAGTCTTAAGACAAAGTGTGCACATGCATCATCCAAATCTGCTGAATATTCTAGACATGTGAGTAAAATTTCAATAATTTCAGTGCTTTTTATCTTTTGATAAAAATTGTTAAATATTAGCCATTCGATGAGTAGTTATTGCAAGTCTACAATTTTACAAACATGAACAGTGTTACTGTTAGCGCTGCGGCCGGACTGCGGCGAACTAGCACAGGGGTATGCGTATACGGTGGTTGCATGCATTGCATGCAGACTGCAGTCTGTCATGTAATCCCATGTAATTGGTGTTACTAAGAGACGTTACACAAAAGAGGAGGATGTAGCACACAACAAGGGCATTGAAGTTGTCCTGAGGTGGACTTAGGGCTGGGGGAGTTGGGGAATAGAGCCGACCAGCAGCTTAGTACAAGCAGGGTTCTATGGGGAAGATGAATAGGGGTGATGCAGCCATCATGCAGAGAAGATGAATAGAGGGGTGTAAGACACAGTGAATATGAAAGGAAAGAAGAGACTCCTAAATTTGAAATGGGATCTACAGAAAGTGGACCAACTTGGATTTCTGAATATTTTGTATACAAACATATACTGAGTGCAGAACTAAATTTGAGTATAACATTTACAGAAATATATATTCTAATGTATAATTTGACAAATATATATTCTGGTACAAAATTACCATGGCAATTAGCATTACCTCCTTCCAATCTTAGCCTTTTGCTCTTGAAAGCATCCAAAGAAAAAAAAAAAAGAAGGAAATACCTGTATGTTGAAAATTGATGGTCATTTTTTGTAATCATTGCTGGTAAGTGATAGCCTGCCCCTCTACTATCTATTTCAGCCTTCTCCCCCCACATTGTGATCTCGGTGTTGGCATTGCCTCCTTCCAAGCCTAGCTCCATTAGACAAAGTTGATAAATATGGCATTACTTCTATATTACATTTTCTACCTTTCATGAACTTCCCTCTTCTTCAAGTTAACATATAACCTGACAAAGTTGTTGATTCATATTTTGATGAAGTAGTTCATGATGGTGGTGAAGAGGCGATCTGATTCCTCGCCGCCCAGTATGTCACCAGTGAGACCTTCCAAACATTTTCCAATGAGTGGGTTTGACCGAATAACCTTTTGAAGAATCTCTTTTGCTGTTCCAGCAATGCCTACAAGATTGTCTACTCTCAATTCCTTTCTCGCAGCAATCTCCACTGCTCTGAAAAAGCGATACACCCCATCTGACACCTGAAATAACCCCAATCTATTTTGAAGAGATATCCATATTGAGGTGTATGCTAAAAAAGAATCTGCATGTGTGTCGTCTTCTTGTGGAATCTTCCACATCAAAATTAATGTTTTAAGAGGAGACTTCATTTTTGAGAACTTCTTCACAAGTGAGAACGGAATATATCCAGTGAGGTATCCCAAGGCACTCTCCTCCTCTTCAGTGATAATTGACGGCTGGTTGTGATTGTCTGTCTCTGCCACGAACCCTTGGTCTGCCCTCTCTTATGTCCTTCCTTGCGACATTAAACACCCACAACACCACTGGTTTTAGGCAGACACTGTCAAAGTCCTCGTTGTTGATGATGCATCCATTGGGTTGAAGGTCTCGACAGCGGCCAATTTCCCTGCAACAGATGCATTCTCTGGACGTAGGCATAACCAGACAGTTGCCACAGTCACACCAGTCGGTGTTGGCCATCGTTGCCTGCAGCCGCAGCAGCAGCTCTGTCATTCGCCTGAATCTCCTCCATCTCTTCTTCATCCTACTCTGGCTGGAAAGCATATCCAGGAGGACCAGACATAATTTCACGATGATGAGTATGGAAATATGAACATCTTGATACTGCACCTGACTAAGGGAAGCAGGTGGAAGGGTCTGCGGGAGCTGGGAGGCAACTTGTATCAGTTGCGTTGAAACAAATTTGCAGAAATTAGACCACTTCTCTTGGTTGGTGATAAATGCTGTAATTGACTTTCTCTGGCCCATTCAAGTAGTTTCTCCTTCTGCCAAAGCAAGCAGTGGTGGGTCTCACCCTTACTGATGAAGGCCTTCAGCAGAAACTTCACCCAGCCCACGTCATTTTCACTTTGTTAGGTCAACCCGTTTGTTTTCTAAGAGATTTTTTTCTCTTTGTAACTGTTTCGAGCATGGGTTTTGTTGTCGTTGATAAAACGGGAGTTAGAGGTAACACCTTGGATGAAGCTGCTAATGGTGGGGTATGGGAATGGGTCTTACTCTTAATTTCTTTTAACAATGTGCGGCGTTCTACATTCGAAAGAAAATATTCCGGTACATTAGTGTCGACTAAGACACAAAGAAAATGTTGCCAACCTATAGGTTGCGATGTCTTGCATCCTTTCAATACATCTAACATTAAATCAACAATATTAGAACCATGAATAACTTTACCATCATATATTAATTCTCCCATATTGTTCCATTGCCAAGATGGCACAGATGGATGAGACAATAAATGATCTATTAACAATGTGGCTTGACCACTCTCTTATCATAAACGACCCTATAATCCTTCTTACACTTTTTGGTTTTGATACGCCGTCTCTTCAAGGCTCTCGTGATCTGATAGGGGTTAGTGACAGTGATTTATGATGTTACATCGGTTCCAACTTGCTTCACCATTTCGCACATGGTTTCAAAATTAATGAGTTGGGAATTGCAATAGTTTAGCGTGATCCCCTTTACTTTACACGTAGTTGTACCATCGTCTAACATATACCCATAATTCTTTGGACCTCCCGAAATGAACGAAGTAATGCATCAACCGCCTCCTAGTTCATCTGTCAGTTGCCAGAGATAATCACTTAGGGAGGGGCACCATTCTCTGGGGTTACTCATTCTTTCTACATATATTACACTGTCTGTATCGTAATACAGAACCCTTTCCCCTAGACGGTCGAGCACGTCATATAGCTTTAACCTAGCCTGAGCGGTGGTAAAAGCGGCAATAACCACGTTGGACTTTGCACTCATCTCTACAAACTCCTGCCGTTTACCATTGAATTCAAACACTTGTTTCGTTTCTGGGCAGAACCCATCCACGGGTAACTGAAGCGGTCCAATTCGTTTCTCTGTATTGTTACCGGCATGACGTATGGGGATCCCCCTTCGATGAGCTTCATATTGAATCCACTCCTGGGCTATTGGGGGTTTGTACTCGGGTTTGAAATAATTGTTGTACCTTCGGCGAATATATTGCCCGGTGGGCATATTTTGCATAATAGCCCACAAATACAAGGCATTCGCGTCAAAGCCTACCACTTTCTGACATGGTTTACCACCGCGAATCTGTGTTACACCGCGTTCATGGTAACGATGGAATATGATAGAAGGTCCTCCCACCAAATTTTCACGAAAGGTATCGTGCATATCCTTGTCTTTGTCCGAAATCAAACTAATATGAGCTTCTGGGCTACACTTCATCAAATATTTCATCGTGAGCCCCGGCACAGAAATACCGTCTTTGAACAATTCAATTTGAATGTTTTTGTAAAATGCACGCATTTTTTGGATCGCTTCGATGAATGGTGTAACATCCAGATTGTTGTACCATATTAGATAATCTTTTAGGGTGGTCATATTGTTTTCTTTCCAAACACGCTCACAATATTGATATTGCTCGTCCGATAAATTGCTACCCTTGAGATTGTCTTTGAACGCTTCGTTCGGGGGAAGATGGGTCATATCTAGTTTGGAAAGGGAATCCACCCAACCGTGAGGAAAATTACCCTTGCTTTCCTCGCAGTCGTATGCCTTTAGAAACGTGGCGTAGGAAAACCCTGGAGCAAGAAAATTTGAAATATCAAGGAATTGGAGGTGTTTTGTTTTCAGGGACATGTGGTTGTGGTTCCTCTTAATGACATACTCGACGGAGTCTTTTTCGAGGAGGGAAGGGTAAAGAAACTGTTTGATGGCATTGATGTCATATCGACCAGAATTGAAGCCAACCACGGGGAGTTCCGACAAATAATTAACAAGTTTCTGCTTCAGTCTTATCAGATGAGTAGGTTTTTTGGCATTGTCTTTCTCAGAGTGTTTGTACTGCTCCGTATATTCTTCTATCTTAGCATCTAATGTGTTTATTACGTCAGCGTACACCGACTCGAGCAGTAAGAGTGAATGCTGACTGACCTCAAGAAGATACGTCACCATATCAGCTATCAGTTTTTGAGGGTCGCCATCAGATACGATGCAGAACGGTTCGGTGTACTTTTGTACATTTGAATTTATGCTGACACTCATAGGGATGTGTCGTGATGTGTAGCGTAATTTATCAGTCACATCACCCTGATCGATCTTTTCAAGATATGATTCCATATCAAACGTGGCAAAGTGGGGGTAGTACCTCCGCTCCTCTTCTACTTTAATTCCCTCATCGGCCAGTTCTTCCCAAAGAGTAGGAGGGTTGTGGAATGTAGCCATTCCTTTGGGGAAAATTAAAGAGGTTCCCGATGCAGTGCAAATGGCCTCATGGCGGTGTAAGGTTTTGCGCGTTTTCCAGAGCTTGTTGCATTTACGGCACGTACCAGTGCTCTCTGTACATCTGACCAAGGGAGCCTTCCGGATCGATGTGAGGAGGGAGTTCCGGCTGAGTCATGACATTCTGTCGCCGTTTCTCTGTTTTAATACAGATAAATAGAACACGTATATATATATATATTTCTAGACAATAATAAATATTGACTAAAAATGCAATATAAATTTGTTCTTGTGAGCAGTTAATGTCTAAAACAATAGGATAATTAACAATAAAACAAAAACAAAAGGGGGGGGGGGGGGGACATATCTGTTTTTAAATATGGTATTGAATTGATGATTGCATTAACATCTGTGCGTGACTTTAGACAATAAGTAATGTTTTGATGTTGCCAAATATCCCTATCAAAACTCAAGATTTGCATAGAAATATAGACCTTTAAACTGATTTTGTTGTTTGTTTTGTTATCAATGTGTTGTCTGGTTCATATTATAAAGCTATATCATTATTTGCATTGTACATCGTCAGGCATATTATATGGCTACACAAATTCATATTACCAATTCACTGTAAAAGATTAAAATAATTAAATCCATATTATTGCACATTGCAGGTACCTAACGTATCAAATAATTGAATAGTAAACTCGCACCACGATAAAAACGATGGTGGCATATTTTAAAAGGATTATGTTAAAGTAATTTGTTTATAAATGGTTTGGTTACTAGACTGCCTTAAAATGCGTTAAATTATAGAAGAAAAAAAAAGTCTACGTGCAACAATCACATTATTCATGAGAATATATTCCCCAATATGCTGGTACTACTATAGCGTATGCTCCGTATGTAATTGAGAAATGGTAAACGGGTCTAAAACATATAATAATGTGTTGTTCTTTGCCTGGTGGTCCCCTTTAAATCAATGCAGTTCACAATGAATATTAAGGTTAAACTAAACAGAATGATAATTCAAAGTTCTACTAATTATAATAATATAAATTTTTATAACATATATTGCAACAACAAAAACAACCTCCAAGCGCTTGTTACGATTAACATCCAATGAACACAAACTAATGATATAAACATAGGATCAACCATTACTAAAAAGTTCACTTAAAACAAAGAATTTTTTAAAGTGAATGTTAATCTCAGAGTGCACACATCTTGACAAAATATTCACACAAACTTTTAGAGTAAATCTGCTGAAAGGGCCGTCCCACCCATTTGTGGAAATAAATGAATAAGAACAAATCTACAAAGTCATATATAAACTAATGTAGAGATAAATAATTTATCAATATAATAATTGTGTTTATATCTTTACCTTAAGGACGTTCCCCAGTTATGTTTGTGCGCATCCGAACTGCGCAGGTTGGTCAGATGAAGTGCGCAAATTCATACGCGCGTTTATCAATGACGTATGAATGGCTTTGCGCGTGTCTAATTGTGACGTATGAATATATGTTTACGCACTTCTGCTATAGTACGCGCAAATGGCCCTTCATGGTTTGAAAATGTTTGATGAGTAATTTGAGATTCAATCCATTGGTCTTCTTCACTGAAAAAGACGGAGTAATATGTATGTTTTTGTTAATTTATGTTTTGCTCTGGATAGTATGTATAATAATAAAAATATTGACTGGCTTGTTCTTTCGTGATATATCAGAAATATTGCATTCGCTAGGATCATATTGCACTCGTCTTCGACTCGTACAATATGATCCTAGCGAATGCAATATTTCTGATATACCACTCAAGGCCAGTCAATATTATATAAAGTAACTGATGGAGGTCCTCGTGTGACCAGACGAAAGCAAATTGTTAAGAATTTGGTGGAGTACCTGAAGTCCTCATAAAGATACTGACAGGAATACATCATAACCCATTCACAATTTTCATTTCAAGGTTTCGTGTGAGAAAACAACTGTACATTGAATTGCAACAAATTTGGACACAAAATAATTGTGCAGATATTTTTTCTCTTACTTTCGACTCGTGTTAAACATTTTCACTGATACTAAGCATGATTTGTCCAAGAATTGTTTTTACACTGTGAAACTCTATCAGTGGGTTAATTACCCGTGTTTCAGGGTTCTGTTTTTTTTTCTATGTTTCATTCTTTTTTGGGACGCAAAGTACATCGCGACAGTTTACAGCATATCAACCACTGCAGCAACAAACAAATGCAATCGACAATCAACACTATTATAGATCAAGAATTATTTTTTCATTGGGAGGGCAGACTAATATGTTACAACTCCCCTTTCCTGATTTGTCTTCCTCCAGTAGGCCTATCACTTTTTCCACAATTATGTCAAGTTTGGCGAAAGAACCTGTCCGGCGGTGTGGAGTTTAACACACAAAATACCACATGGGGGCGCTGCAAGTAAAACACACAAAAAAAAAACACCAACACATGTACCTTTGTGAATATTTCCCCACCCTATCACGGCAATTTTGGCAAGTTTTGTGAAAGTGACATGGGTTTTGAATGTACAACATAGGTTTTATGAACCCACCCCATCATTGCATCCCTGGATGTTTTCTGCCGCATGGGGGCGTTACTAGCACAAAAACGAGCACACGAACCCCCCATTTTTATAGTTTTTCTGTATTCAGTAACCCTTTCTCTATAATTTTGGCAAGTTTCGTAAAAGTGACATGGGTTTTGAATGTACAGCATAAGTTTTATGAACCCACCCCATTAGTGCATCAATGGATAGGTTCCAGACCAGATTTTGTGGTCTTACGATGTTTTCTGCCGCATGGGGGCGCTGCTAGCACAAAAACGAGCACACGAACCCCCCATTTTTATAGTTTTTCTGTATTCAGTAACCCTTTCTCTATAATTTTGGCAAGTTTCGTAAAAGTGACATGGGTTTTGAATGTACAGCATAAGTGTTATGAACCCACCCCATTAGTGTATCAATGGATAGGTTCCAGACCAGATGTTGTGGTCTTACGATGTTTTCTGCCGCATGGGGGCGCTGCTAGCACAAAAACGAGCACACGAACCCCCCATTTTTATAGTTTTTCTGTATTCAGTAACACTTTCTCTATAATTTTGGCAAGTTTCGTAAAAGTGACATGGGTTTTGAATGTACAGCATAAGTTTTATGAACCTTGCCCATTATCCCACCCCTAACAGAAAACGTCCCTGAGAAGGATTTTTAGGATATTGGTGTTTTCTGCCGCGTGAGGGCGCTGCTAGCAAGATTGAGAGCATACACCCCCAACTTTAAATTTTTTTTCCTCGTTTTGGATACCATTCTCTACAATTCTCCCAAGTTTGGAGAAAATTACGTGGATTTTGAAAGAATTATGGGGATTTAAGTTTGCTATTGGACATTTTGTTGCCTATCATGGCCTTGATCCTGTAACGCTATCATTCTATACTGGACGTCAGATTGCCATATTCTTCAGAGTCCCGTAGAAGAAAAACAAGCACACGAACCTATGGTTTTATTTGCATATTTGGGCTTCGGATGGGTCAAAGTTACGGTATAGAAAGTTTGAAGAAACTGACATGGACTTCACTTTAACTGGGGAACGTCCTTAACAGGCCTTAATACTACAAAACACTATAACTGTAAAGGAACTTCCTTAATTCCTAGTCGGAATGAAAATGCTGGCAAGTAATATAATTAAAACCTTTCAATAAAAAAAAAAGAGATAAATGCAGGCAATACTATTGTTCATGCATGGACCCTAGGGTCCATAGGGACCCTAGGGTCCATGGTTCATGTTTAAGGAGAGATGAAATGAAAAATTCATGTTAAGTACCTGTTATTTTCAACCCCTCACGAGTCACGAGTTTCTCTGCTTATGCACCGTCTCTCCCTCTCTACGGCAGTAAGGTTAGGAGTGTTGGCGATCTCATCTTCCCATTCAACCTATTTGTAAGTTAACACAAGGAAATACCTTCAATCTCCAGTCATCGACATTTCCGCAGGGATTCAGGCATGGGTTCCATTTCCGCTTTCCTTGAAAGGGACCAGAGACGTTCAAGCAGTCGAAGAACTGGTTGAAGATGTTGATGAATTTCTTGGTACCATCCATATGGGTCTTCTTCATCATTTCCATTGCATTACCAACAGACTTGCTAAGAACCTGAATGATCAGATAATAAGAAAAGAAAAGAATAATGTAAGAAATGAAAATATGAAGTCAATATTGTCTGTATAATTATACATAATTCATCCAAGAAGGGAATAGACAATACAAAGAGTCATGAGGCAACAATGTAAAACTTTAACTGAATATCATAATTCATTACATCTGCTGATTACAAAACTAATATTGATGATCATATTCATTTGTTTAACTTTTAAAATGTTTGCATGTTTTGCCTAATGTAACGTGCAGTAAAAAGAAGAAAAAAGTAATATGTATACAAATACAATAGTGAATTTGTACCCACTGTGAACCTTGACTCGAATAAGACTGGGGGGGGGGGGGGGGGTGAATAGCCTAACAACAGATCCTTAAAAATTGTCAGTAAAAATGTAGCTAATTTTAAAGGGTTTACAAACCCGAGTGGCCAGTTTCACTCTCATCCACAATGCTGGATTCAAGTGGAGATGTTCATGGGTCAATCGAGGAAGCATACAAAGTCCAGGGGAGAGATGGTTCTGCTGAAGATCCCATTCGTAGACTTCCAGGATGTGGGTCCAGCATATGTCCTTGCCTTCATTCTGCAAAAGAAGGGATTGGGTGGAAAAGCAAATCTGTTAGTACAAGATCAAGTTTCAAAAGACACAAACACATGTTAATAACTTAATATCACTAATAATGTTTTGGTTCTAGTGCACCCCTCCAAATACAGGAAAACAAACAATCAATAGTGTTATTGTTACTGCAAAGGACCAAGAAAATAAAAAGAAATAAAGATCTCCATTAACAAAATACATTGTCAATCTTCAGACAAAATTTTAATCACGTATCATGTACCCTACAAACAAAGTATTTTGTACAGCAATGTCACATGAAAACAATATTTATTTTTTTTACATAGCTATATTTATGCAACAAACTTACTTTTAAATTCCTGCTTTTCCTTCCATAACTAGAATTCTCAATGTTGTTGCGCGTTGTCTTCAACAAGTGGGGCACATCACAAAAAAAGTAAATCTTTCGTGTCCTGTCGCATGGGTTCATTACCCAGAAGGGTAGATCGCATTCAGGTGAAGCACAGGTCCTGAAAAATTTCCTGTTCGGCAATGCCCCGTCTGCCACTATGCCTCGGACCCGCAGTCCCCTGGTTTCCACTGCCATCACTGTGTGCCATACAGCCTCATAGATGTCACTATTGTTCAGTGAACAGGACAGGAAAAATGCCACTGGCTGCTGGATATTTGTTTTAATACTCCGCATCATTATTGTAAGTGCATGTGTTGCAAGGGGGCCTTCTACTGGTTTCCCATTAGTATTACCTTGAACTTTTCTCGCAAAATCTTGCATCTCATTGTTAATTTCACCGACATCAGTGAAACCAACAAACTGTCCTGTAGATGCAGAATAGACCAGGCCCGACTTGATCTTCATCTCATCAATAATGAGGGTCGCGCTGGCATTCCTTGGATGTGTGCCCACGTCCATCTCCTCAAGTAGAGTCTCCAAAATGTCGTACTGCACACCAGTGGTAGCATCTGCATAGTGTGTGTAAGTCTTGAGCGTAGTCTCATGTGGGAGACGGAAAAACCCTTCTTCTCTCAGGACTTTGTAGGCAGAGGGGGATTTAGACTGTATAGCGATACACCATCGAATTATCGCTGGATGCTATCTCACATTTGTTTTCTTTTTTATAGCCTTTATCTGCTCCTCCCATAGCAGTCTTCCTGGGATGTCTTTAGGGAGTTCCTTTTCCAAGCTCTCCATGCTCTCCGTCATTAGCTCGGACTGCTTATCTGTCAGCTGTCAACATACCTGATTTTTTCATTTTCTTTGCATTCGTACGCCCCCCATAAAATGCTTCCCGGGGGTTCAATGGGTCTGGTTTTGTGTTCATGGAGCGTATGTGTGGCGAAGTGGTGGGCTCGATGGTTTTCCATTCACATTCCCACATAGTAATGTACTTATACCCATCCAAAATACTACGGACATACTTTTCCTTCTCTAAAGTTTCGAGATAGAGATCCCCCATCGATTTCAAGTTCCCATCTCTTCCTGACGGAGTATTTAAATCGTAACACTTTGCACACCCATGCCAGAAACAGCCGTTGAATTCATACACAGTCTTTGTTTCTTCGCAGAATCCATCAACCCACACCCTACCCACTTTTACTTCACCTTCATTACGCGCGTGCCTAATGTAAACACCCTCCTCTTGGGCAACGTGCGTCAGCCACCTAATTGCCTTGTTAGACTGAATGTCTCGAGGAGAGTAGCCATTGGGAGGAATAATGCCGATGGTATTTTCTCTCAGAAAATTTTGTCTAAAAACGAGATTGCATGCAGATGCTATTGTAATGCAATATTTGAAGGGGTCTAGGCGTTCATCTTTGTCCGAGATACGGGTAACTTCTTGAAACAAATGATGAAACTACAAACAACATCTGCGCATTCTACACTCCTTCTCAGAAGCCACTTCCCTCTCGTACCATTCCATAAATTCTACCTTTTTAGTAGACGACATACCCCCAGGGTGGTAAAATCGTGCAGCAGGGATGGGGCCTTGTAATTTGCATTGGCGGCTGTGTTGAATAAGTTGGGGAAGAACTCCTTTTTCAGCTCGCTCATTCCAAAGGTGGTCGGTAAGGCAGAAAGGGGCATAAACAAAACATTAAGTGAATCAATGAACTTGATTTGGTTGTACGCCACATCCATGCTCATGATTTGACCACCCGCTAGGATTAAATTAGGAATGATACAATGATCATAAAGGTAGTCTAGTATGAAGACCCCGTCATAAAGGTAGTCTAGTATGAATACACAGTCATAGCCCTTGAAGATGTGGGCTATGACCGTACTGTCTTTGTTTTCGGAGCTAAAAAGCCAATCTCACAACTCATTGCCCGTTTCTACCCCCCTGAAAGTTTTTTCTTCTGCGCCACAATTATCGCACGGGTGGTCTTAGGGGAGGTCACAGCAGTTGGTGCACGCTTTTAAGGCATAATTGGGCATGTGTTTCCCCATGTCCTGCGTACTCTCAAAATCGAAAAATATATACGATGTGCCATTGAACCCTTGGTTTGCTTTTTCTTCCCCACGCCAATCCCTGTCACTAGAGTCATAATCTAATTGATGGGCATTTTCTATGTCACCCCCCTCCACATCCAAGCATTCCTTTTCCTTTGATTTGCCAACTGGTTGCATGTTGCATTGTGGTTTGGCAGTACTACAAACAGGTCACTCATATATTTTACACAGATTCCCCACAATCATGGCCAACTTCGTATCTCTTTAGCAACCGCGTGTTACACAAATACGATTGCGAAAGCGCTGATCGTTTTTAAAGTTACGGTTGCAATCATCGCAATGTGTTGTACCAATCAAACTCTGTCACATACGGGTAGTCATCTCCATGACAGAGATTCTTTTCATAGCCTTGTAATTTCCATTGGCGGCTGTGTTGAATAAGTGGGGGAAGAACCCCCTTTTATTCTCATTCAGGCATCCTTTCTGTCCTACAACCTATAGGATATACTTTGTTTGATTACGTAACTGTTTTCCGGTGTCTGGTCTCTGGTTCTAAAAGCCAGTTCAGGAAATCATTGGAATTAAGGAGGTATTTGCTGAACTTCAAGCATGTTTTCTTTCGCCTATCTTCCAAAGTTTCAACCTTCTAACACCCTAAGGATCTACTCGTCTGAGAGATTGACGTAACCTGTGCCTTTGCATCTCCACACCTTGTACTTCTAAGCCAGCCATAATCATTTTCACACCATGAATAGGGTTTCTGTCAACAAGATTTGACACTGCATCATCGTTCAGCATCTGTCAATTGAGACAATTGGTCTTTTTTTCTTAACCCATACGAGGCCCTTTTGGTTTTGATGGTCCTTTCGCTGCATCCCATCGATTCAGCAATTTCCGAATTTAAATGACTTTTGGAAATCACTATGACCCTATAGTTTGCCAAGCGTGATGTTGCTTCAAATTGCTTGATGTCATCTGTCGCATTTTTTAATTGGGACCTCTTGGGACTTCTTATGCAATCTTTCCGCATATTCTCGTTGCCCCTTTCGACTTTTGCGGATAGATTCCCAACGTGGGTCCTTTTCTATTTTCGCCATCCCTGTTATGATTGCCCTCGCGCAGCACATATCATCATTATTCCTTATATGTATTACACTCCTCAACTTTAACAGACCTTCCTTGCACAAGTTAAGGTACTTGTTTTTCCCCTTCCCCCCTTCGGGCATCACTTAATGTATGACGTTGAACTACACATTCTCATCTAACGTAATTTCTTTGTGAGATTGAAGTACCGATTGCAATTTGATTGCGAACGCATCGTGAGAGAGTTGGTCTCTCCTCACAAATGGAAAATTGACCAGGTTATCGAGTTGGGGAGCATTAAATACAATTCTTACAAAATTGTTATCTCTCGCACCACTCACAATATCTTCGATAATGTCTTGAAATAATCAATTTCCTTGTGGCATTATATCAATGAGGAGACCATTATTTTTGACTGGTTAAAACGAAACTGAATAGTCTGTGGAGGTACCATTATACATTTCGATACGTTTTTGACTTGCCCGGTCAATGCGATAAAGGGGTAAAGGTTTCTCTCTCGGTGGAAGCTGTAGTATAATTGTATCGGCTGATCATTTCTTCATTCAATGTACCACATTTGCTAGAAGATGCTAAACTCGCCCAAAGCTGCAATGTAGTGCTTGACAGGTTCCTCATGTCCTTGGCCCCGCTGACGAAAGCAGTATGGTTCAATCATTGTGCTCTTTTTCGGTCCAAAGTACGCCTCCAGGCACTTCACCGCTGTGTCGAAAGTGGTGTATTTTCATCTCCTACCAGCAACGCTATGAATGTTTGGTTGAAACGTTCAATTAAACAGTTCATCTGTGGATGGTATGCTGTGGATTCATTGTGTTTAGTCTGCTTCCTCTTTATTAGAGATTCCATGATCGAGTTGTTGAATTCTCTTCCTTGACCGCTTATGATAGATTGTTGCAACCCCAATTTGCAAGGGAAGACAAAAAATATTGTTTAATTACAAGAAAACACTGTTTTTTGTTGTTTTACTTGACCATGCATATGCATGTCATTAATTACAGATACAATGCATGACCACTGTGACAGTACAACTTAAATTTTGATCCTTCAGACCAACTTGCAAACCTTTATTTTATAGGCAGGTTCATCCCCTCACATCAATGATTTTCCTAGCATTGCCATCTCTCGATCAGTATTACTTGCCTTCTTTAGTCGTAGACCTTTGGTTACATTTTTGGAGCGTAATCATGTTTTCAGGATTTGTTATCTTGAAGAGAACAAATCTGTCAAACTACTGAAACTAAATTCTATTTTTGAACATTTATAAAGACCCCATTATCATTGCTCTTCTAGTTAGTAATGAATTAACTACTTGTAGATCCTTCATGTAAGAATAACTAGAGCCCATCAACCAAAAAGAAACTCATTTTCCTTATTGTCATTCCTTCTGTTTTACATGTAGATGATTGAGAAATATTCCTAATCTATCAATAAAGAAGAAGCCGATTGTATATAGAATAAGAGTCTGCCCTGGTTGGTTCTCCACCTTTCCTCCTACTAGGAGAGCTCTTCATGTCGGAATAACTAGAGCCCACCAACCAACAACAAACTTGTAGTTTTCGATATTGCCATTCCTCCTGTGTTCAGTTGATAGAGCCAGATTCCTTATCTTTTTTGTCATTGCAAAAATATATCTATGATTGAAGTGTTCAGATATCTAGCTTAGATATATAGTTAGCAAATATCACTTTGGATTTTTTGCTCATTACTTGGCCATATGATATCTATCTGACATTAAACTTGTTCGCGATACTAAGTGGACATATGGGATCACAACCTTGCAGTTTAAAAAATTCCCCCTTATGTTTTTTGTTTTCATTTTGTTTTCAACATTTTTGGGGGGCATGTGCACCCCCCTTCTTGTATCAAGTATGACGGAGCTGTCATTATTATCAGAAGATAGGAATGATGACCTGACTTCTGTAATCTTATATCGTCTTATCAGCTCAAGGAATGCTCACATGAATGATAAGTTGATAACATAGTATGGCATGATCAATAATATATTAGAAATGTATATGTATGAGCAATATGTATTATGTTTATTTTATCACCCTATTGCTCAAGCCTCAATGTGTAGAAACAAAGTGATGGAAAGTAATGTGAGAATATCAATGTTTTGACTTTTGTATAAGAAATTGTTACATTCAATTAGGGATGGCGATGTTTAGGCAAAAGCCTGAATTCATAGGTCTAGTTACCCAGTATCTCAGGCTCATAATTTTCCACATAAATCTGATAACACGACTCTGGTTCCAGGCTTTTAACCCATAGCTTGCTGGCATCCCTGTTCAATTGTGCCTGATTCAACGCTTTATAATTGTTATTTCATCTTAGAATAAGATGATCATGTCAAAGTGTAATTGTAAACAATATAAGATGCATTATTTTCGATAATATAAGATGCATTTAAGTTTATTCTGTATTATTTGTAAAGCGCCTAGTGATAATTTTTATATTAGGCGCTATACAGGGTGGCCCCCAAAAAACAGAACGGGGCACTTCCAAAAATAAAGTAACACAACTATTATGTTCATCAGATAGGGTGTCTTTTCCAATGAAAAACCATACCAAGATCAGTATTTTGGGTTGTGTAGTTTTTGTTTTATGGCGCTCTGAGTAACACCATGTCAGGTTCCCATTTTTGTCAATTTTTACCAAGTCAGTGCCCGATAAATCGCACTTCGTGCTCGTCATAGCGTCGGGGAACTATGCCCATTCTCTCGGCACACGGCTGAATGCACACTAACAATAACGCGCGTATTGCTCGTTGTTCGACTTTGAATGCTATGACAGGCAGTAAGTGCGGTTTATCAGGCACTGACTTGGTAAAAATTGACAAAAAAGGGAACCTGACATGGTGTCACTCAGAAAGCCCTAAAACAAAAACTACACGACCAAAATTACTGATCTTGGTATCGTTTTTCATTGGAAAAGACACCCCATCAGATGGACATAATCATTATGTTGCTATATTTTGGGAAGTGCTCCGTTCTGTTTTTTTGGGCCACCCTGTATAAATCCAATATATTATTATTATTTTGTATATTAATGATGTATTTGATTTATATACAGGGTGGCCCAAAAAAAACGGAACGGGGCACTTCCCAAAATATAATACCACAATGTTTATGTTCATCGGATAGGGTGTCCTTTCCAATGAAAAACGATACCAAGAACAGTAATTTTGGTCAGGTCGTTTTTGTTTAAAGACGCAGTGAGTGAGACCATGTCAGGTGCCGATTTATGTCGATTTTGACCTAGTCAATGCCAGTTTAACCGCACTCCTTGCCCGTAATACCATTCAGTGACCAGGCCCATTCTCTCGGCACACGGCTGAGTGCACACTAACAATAGTGCGCGATGCTCAACGATATGAACGGCGGTTCGTGCAATTCATCAAGCGCTGGCTCAATACAAATTGACAAAAAAGAGAACCTGACATGGTGTCACTCACAGGGCCCTAAAACAAAAACTACACGACCAAATTGACTGTTCTTGGTATCGTTGTTCATTTGAAAAGACACTCTATCCGATGGACACAATACATGTGTTACTTTATTTTGGGAAGTGCCCCGTTCCGTTTTTTTTGGGCCACCCTGTATAAGCGCTTTACATTTAAATTATGTGTTCAATTTTATGACTTTGAAAATAAACAAACTGGAATGTCCATACATTGTATGTATTTATTTTCAAATAACATTCCTTTTGATAAATTGTTAAAATCTGCTTCCATTGAATTCATTATTGTTGTGTGAATTTTTTGTCTTATCATATGTCAGGTTGAAATAAAATGAAATATGCTATTAATTTAATGTGATATTGAATTGATGTATTTATTTATATAGCATGTTTGTACTAGCATAGTATTGTAATTGTGATGTGAAATGAGTGATATTTGTTAATCATCAATGTAATCATCATTACACACAGTATCAAAACAATTGTTGTAATGGAAAGGAACGATAAACACAATAGGGTGTGTGTGCATGCGTGTGTGTGTGTGTGTGTGTGTGTGTGTATGTGTGTGTGTCTGTCTGTCTGTCAGCCTGTCTTTATGTATGTGTCTGTCTGTCTATGTATGTGTCTGTGTGTGTCTCTGTGTATATGTGTCTCTTTTTGTATTTTTGTGTGTGCGAGCATGTGTGTGGGTGTGTGCACATGTTTTTATAGTTAACTGAGATTTTATTTTTCATTTACATGTTGATTCCCAAAGATAATTTGACTTCTTAACCCAATAAAGAGACTGTAAGTACATTGATCATTTAAATATAATACAGAGTACTGATCGGGCAAGCTTTGTAAAGCTTCCAAAACATGCTGGATAGCCTTCATACCCCAATCATTTTACAAAAACAATAAAACTGAAAGGGTACCACCACCCAGAAATAATATTCTTATAAATAAAAGGTAACATTTTTAGAAGTCCATTTCACCAAAAAGTTCAGAAAATACATGTTTCCAGAAAAATTATAAAATTAAAACAAAAATCACCAAATTACAACATGTGATCATGGGTCTGCATCCGAAGACTACCTTTTGTCTAGGATGAACACATTGTCTCCAAACGTTCACGTTCACCCTATAAAATATTTGTCATAATGAAAAATAAAAGCTGATCTCTCAATTAACTGTAGCTTATCATGGGTACCCGTGAGAAGGACCAATTATCAACTTTGAAGGCAGTCATTCTTATTTCTGTAATAAATGTACTTTCACATGGATTCAAAATCAACTGAAACACTCGCAACATTCATAATAACCAATACACTCGTCTACCTTTTGAATAAATTTAGCAGAACACATTTATTATTTAGAAAAACATGACCAATCTTGCTATCCAAATCATACTTCTTATTCATAATTTACTATCAAAATACTGATGAAAATGTTAATCTTTGGCAAAGGACTGAATTAATAATTTTTTTAAATAACAGGACAAATTATTTTCAAACAATATTTATAAAGACGTACATATACCTCTATTTGTTATTAAGTTATATGGTGTTGATGAGTACATACCATTTATTTGACAAATACTTGATAGAAATGATAAAATACTGACCGTTTTATGATTTTTATCACATTTTATCATACCATTACAATGTGTGCATAAGGAGATATAAATACAATAAACAACCATTTATAAAAAAACAAAAATAGACATACAGTGGATTGAGTTAAAAACCACAATGAGTACTGTTTTCCTTACGTTTGATTACATTGCCTTTATGAGTAAGTGGTTGAGCTATCAAATCTAGCAGATCCTTCGTCTGGGCTGGAAATGACAAGTACATAATTATCTATTACATAAAGCTTAATACTACATAAAACCACATTGCCTTTATATCGAATAAGCAGTACTCGGCAGCTTTTCTATTTTTTTTAATTGATATTTTCCTTATCTAAAATATATTTAATATAGCATCTCTTTTTATTTCATTATTTGTCAACATCATTTTCTTTGTCATGTTCAAAAAGCAACATATTGATTAATATATCAGGTTTTCCTCATAATGCAACAAGTGATATTCAAATAATTTGTACATATCACCTGTTCAAAATTCACAGGCAAACTAACCATTTACAATGAAAATGGCAATTTCAAAGGCTTAACCGTTATCATGACACAAATCAAAAAAGGGATAGTTCAATGTGGGTTTAGAGAGCAATTCGAGAAATATTTGTTTGATTAACCGAAAGGCTTGAGGGACGAACACAACGTAGGGTTTTCTATAGCTCAGCTGAAAGAGCACCTGTAGGTCTATAGCAATCTAAAGGTCTCGATTGGAATGAAGGAGAAGCCCCATTTTCTTTGCTTTTCTCATTTATATTATATACTTCTGGGCCTCGTTGCAGAAAGAGATGCAATCGATTGTAAGTTGCAATTAATTGCAATTCGGTAAATTTGCACATTTTAACTAATCATATATGGTCAATTAATCACATGATCTGACTTGCAATTAATTGCAACTTTATAATAAATTGCATCTATTTCTGCAACGGGGCAGTTTGAACAACATTTGTTTGAAATAAATCATTTTGTGTGAGGTAATGAAAATCAAAGTGTAAAATTTTAAAGAGCACACAATTTTGTTTGATCAAATCGGTTCAGAAACAGATGCAATATCTATATATATATCCAATCAGAATAAATGTTTGGGACCAACTTTTATTCAATAATTTTAGAAAATATTTAATACCTTACACATTGTTTGATCTTTCTACTGAATGATTATTTTAGCAAAACCTCACGTTGACATTTTCGTTAACAAAATAGTTGAAATTGTATGTGTCTGGAGGGCGCCCTCCTGTGTTAACGGCCGTTTAAAAAAAATGAAAACAGCTATGTCACTTAACTGTTTATTTGTTTTACTACTTAAGCATCATTGAATTATAACTGTTAGTTTTTATACAGTTGCCACCTAATGACATCCTGTTGCCAGCATGATACAAATTTTGAATATAATTTTTGTTGGTGGTTTATGATAATGTTTTAACTCTTTCTTGTTAAACTGTAAGTACGAGTCACTTTCATAATTACTTGTAATCCATATTTTTCTTTATTGTATACACACACATTCTTTTTATTGTTTAGGTTTTCGAGAATGCATACTGTAATGAATAAAGTATTCATTCTCAAAGAACCCACCATACAATTAGTACCTGTAACAGCTAAAACAGTACTTCTATGGTGGATTGTTATGGAACTGAAATAGAAAACAAATATTCAAAGCTTGCATTTCACTGATTTAAAATTTTTAAAAATCCATTCTTTCCAAAGAAATTGTGGAACTAAATATTGATACTTGGTAAAGCATCCAATTAATACAAAATATATTTGAATACGAGGATTAATACGTTTAAAATGTTACATGTTATTCATATAAATTATTTGACACCGCATACACCTTGCAAAATTGGCGAAGCATTGTTTTATGGCATCGTGTATGTATGAATTACATCAGTGTATCAGAGCTACAGTGACAATTTAATATGCGCTTTCTTGAGCTCTTCCTAGTTAACATGGTAAAGTGTCATAAAGTCACAAGGTTGTCCGAACGATTCTCGGAGCACTCACAATACTCAAGCTTCCGATGGGACAGTATCGTTGACGAATCCGATATTAATTGACGCATCTTGGGGAGTTCCAGAATCACTTTGTTCGACTTCAAGATAGATATTATCTTGAGGCGGCGGGTTTGGTTGAGCCTTTGCGGGGGCATTAATTACAGCTTCCTGCGAGTTACCAGAGTCCCTAATTGTTTCATATTCATGATTATTTGATTGGTCTATTGTTTCATTGGCAAGCTGTTGCTGCTGCTCTGTTGTAGGACTAGCCTCGGGAGTAACTTGACTAATAGGTGGGTATGGGGTTGCGCTGGCACCTTGAGGGTTAGGAGGATACGGCAGAGAAGACATGTTGCTCTCGACAGGCGGCATTGCGGACTGGCTGGGCGTTGCCATGAATGTAGCACCCTGTGCATCTAATGCAGGCATTGCCATGCTTGCTCCCATGGGAGGGGCACCATTCCCGGCAGGGTGCACCGGAAGTACAACCGATGCACCAGGAAACACTACTGGAGAACACTGCGTGATGTCTCCTGCACCACTAGGACCTGAACCAACAGGAGTTGAAGGTGCACAGTTCCCATTTTTTAAAGGATTCGCAAGCACATAATCATACGTTGGCGGAAGCTCAGTCGTCGCAAACGGAGGTGGCTGTGCTTCCGGGAAAGGAGGGGGACGCAAGAATCCCTCTGGCGTGAAGATCTCAGTCTGCTCACCGCTGATTGTGTAGGCGCCGTTAAAGTGGGCATTGAAGTGTTCGTCCGGTGTCTCGTTCGTGGTCGTCGTGGGTCTGGCTCTCTGGGTTCGTCCACGATTGCGATTGTATCGTTTGTTGGTGCCAGCCTCGCAGCAGATAAACTTGACACAGCACAGGAGAATGGACAAGCCGAAGAGAGATCCCAACACGATCCCTGCTATTTCAGCACCATCGAATTCACCTGGGAAGGAAATAGGAGACAATCTATTGCTTAGGATACCATCATGCAGGTATGCACCTCAATTCATAGTACAACTTTACTTCAATGCTATGGAGGGAGTTAAACGAACTTTCGCATGCAAGAATTGGACAAAAACGAATTTACAATATAATAGTCATGCACTCTCGATTGTATTTCATCAGTTTTCTATTTCTAACGTGATGTACTTACTACTCATGCCACACATTATACAATTCCTTTGTTATTAAAACAAAATACAAAGAAGAATCGCATCGAAAACATAGTTGTCCAGTTTTAATCTTTGGACATCATCCTGCATCACATATTCATATGTTATCGTGGATGCTTATAAGACAATTTCCTCCGTTAGAATCTCACCTTTCAGGTCGCAATAGACTCCAGCGTCTTCGCCATGGTAACAATCATGGTAACCCCATCCGTTGGTCGTCAGGCAGTCCTCAAGACGTGTCTCTGAGCCGTAGCAGGCGACATTATCCAGCCAGATACGACCCGAACCTGCCCCGAAGAAGGAGTTGTAGTATGCCTTAGCCTGGTATTTCACATCAGATCCCAGTAGCTGACGACACACAACCTGCACGATTTGAATATATTAAACAAAGTAGAATAGATAAGAAAAACATAAAGAAACTATTGTAAAAGATTACAAGTTAGAAATTATCAAACAAAATCTGTGGCAGGAATGTTTCTGTATCAACGTAGACATGGAAGATGGGGTATAATCATTGCTCGGAAGTGAAACAAATCTATTGTGATAGCAATAATGATACGCCATACCCCGGCTCTATAAAAAAAAATGTAACTTTCCCATGTAAGCTCACACTAACATAGCATGAAAGGCACACATTTTCTAAATATGATACTCAAAGATTCATTCAATTGAACTAAATACATTTTGTTATTTATATTCTTTAATATTATATTATTGCTTGTTTAACTAGATACATTTATATATACATTCAGCAATAAATACACAAAAGGTCATTAGGAATACCTTAGCATCGTAATAATCCCAGTAGTCATCGCAGACAGTTCCCCACTCCCCGTTATGGTAGATCTCCACACGACCTCTGTATGGGTCACCAGTACCAACCAGGCGAACCGAACCGTCTTCTATAACATCTGAAATTAGCAACAACAAACAAATCAAAATAATACTGTATTTCATCAGTTCAATATTCACACAAGGTCTGTCCTCATGGAGGAACTGATAAAAAATCAACATTTGATACATTCGTTAATATTTCCTTTGATGGAGCGGTTTGTTAGATAGTAATACTTTGTGTTCAAAGAATTTCTACCTCCAAGTCCTGCAAATAAATACATTACATACATGAGTTACATTACATTACATACATGACATGCCTGTCACATGTGGCCTGTCCTAATGAAGGCACTGATGAAGGCAGTAAGAATTTGCTTTACTGTACTTTTTCCATTTTACTATATTTTGTTATGTACAGCGTTCCGTATAAATATTTTTTTAAGTAGGCTTACCTCCTTTGCATATAGGAGGACTGTGGCAGTCATATATTGTATGTCCTTATCAATGGAGGAGCTGGGATATATATACCAATGTTGGTTATGACGGTGATGATGATGAAAACGATGGCGGCGGTGGTGGTGGTGATGATGATGATGGTGGTGATGATGATGATAATAATCGTGATAATATGATGATTATGATGATGTTCATAATTATGATGATGATGACGTTGGTAGTGGGAATAAAGATATGTAGTAGGATAATAATTGGTGTAGAAGTAAAGAAAGCATGTGTATTTTATATAGTATGGAGGGGGTAAGAGGAATAAAGATGAGAAAATTATCAATTTACCTCTAGTACAACTGACTCCAGCCTTTTCATTAACGGAGCAGATACTATCATTCTGCCACCCACTGTTCGGGCACTGCTCCAGCTTCGACTCCGTCCCATCGCATTCCATTTCGTCGATCAGCCTCGGGCCTACGTCATCTCCGTAAACCGATTTTGTGGTCGTCTCATCGATGCCTCGGTCATCGAGCTGCCTACAGGCGACACGACCGTCGTCTTCATCCCACTCGTCGTCACATACGTAGCTCCATGAGCCCTTGTTGAGAAGCTGAACGTTGCCCTCATATCGGTCTGGGCCATCGACCATCCGCACAGTAGCTTAAAGGAAAGAAAATACCGAACATAGTCCAGTTTAGAATCATTATCCAATTGCATATTGATCTTTGAAAAGTAGATAATACTTATTAGAAACGAAATTGTTTTCGTTTTTCTTTTACCAAGAGAATTGTCAATGTATATGTTTTTTTCACAGAAACATAAATTTTCTACATGCTTTTAAAGAAAGCATGCATGCTGTTGTATCTGCCCAACATTATGACGATTCTATACTTTGATTGATTGATTGATTTATTGATGGTTGGTTGATTGATTGATTGATTGATTGATTGATTGATTGATTGATTGATTGATTGATTGATTGGTTGGTTGATTGATTGATTGATTGATTGATTGATTGATTGATTGATTGATTGATTGATTGATTGTTTGGTGAATTAAATTATGTTCTTATTTGCATACCATTGGAGCATTCTACTGACGCATCCTCTATGTGCACACAGTCATGTGTCCCCCACCCAGCACTCGGGCAGTCCTGGATCCGACTCTCATCCCCACGACAGTTTACCTATTAGAAAACAAAATATAAAAGCATTGGTAATGGGTGTCAGTTGGATACATTGGCATATGATCTACACGAAATTGTGAAGCTGACGCCAAATTTGGAAATTAAATCTGCTGAAAGTTGCATATTCTAAATTAAGTGATCCCTTTTATTGGTCGTTTCAAACTGTATATTGTTTTGTTTTTTAAATAGTTATCTAGGCTAATTTCAAATGTAGATTTGTCTTTCCTTTACATCGTACACAAAATGAGAACTTGAAAGGATTTATAATCAGAGACATTATCTCTCGCTCACAGAATATTTTATAACCAATTATTTCTAAGATAATTTTGGCTCGCTCTGTAAAATATTGTGTATTATGCCTTAATTTAAAAAAAGGGAAAGCTCTCAAATCTCAAATCTTAAAGCTTTGTGATTATTATATTTGATTAAAATTTGATTTAAGTCATTATATACAATGATGAGAAGTTGGATAGCATCTCATGCAATACCTGGTCCATCCAGATGAGGTTGCTTCCGGCCCCAAAGTAGGCCCGCTTGAGGGCCCGCACGGCCCCCGTGAAGCCCAGCTGTCGACACACGACATCGGCATCGATGATGCCCCAGCTGTCATCGCAAATAGTCCCCCATGTGTCGGTATGCTTCACCTCCACGCGACCCTTGTACGCCGAGCTGCCGAATTCGTTGACCAAGCGAACTTTAAAAGAGAGGAAAACATTACGTGATAATGATGTTGTAATTTTAATACTATCAATACATACTATTTATTTGATTTTATATTATAATATCCACAGAGAATGTCGTTATGGGGAATGTCCCAACCGTCAAACGATCCCATGAAAAAGTCGATGTGCGAAACCTCCACGCGACGAGCTGACGAATCCGATGACCAATGAGATGTTGGAAATATATTACAAAAGTTTTCAATTCATTTATTGGCAAATAAATTCGGCTGACCGAATTATTGTTGACTATTTTTGCAAATGGTGGAATGGTCGACAAAAAGACGGCATGGGTTATGGTTACAATGCCCAATAATTACAGGTCGAACGGTCAAAATCGTTGAATAAACTAACTTTAACAGGAAAAGGGCATAACATGATAATTATTACACAATAATTTCTTCAATTACATGTTTGAATTAATTAATAAGTGAAGGTGAATAAAATATCCCCGCACCCTTTTATAAAACGTCGAACTGTCAATAACAATAACTGACAATAAATGTTGATAAAATGTTGATAGTTTTTTTTATAAAATAAAGGAAATATTATGTTGTATAAATGTACTAATTCAACGAACATAATTATGCCTTTATCATCAATGTGATTCATTTTTATAATACCGTATTCATTTGATATAAAAACTAGTACCGATCCTTGTTTAACCATTGAAGACTATTTTGTCTTTAGTATATAACATGCATTCTACATCGATTTCAGTCCGAGGTGGGTTAACTGCTTGATGAATAAGGGAACTTGATATCAAATGTAACCCTATCTGATAATGTTGATGAGAGGCATATATGTAATGACTATGCTCGAATATGCTCTTACAAAACATATTATCACTCCACGTTTACATTACATGTGCCGTTGAGTTTGTTTTAATTCAGATAACATGACAAGAAAAACAATTTCGGGCTCGCATTTACGTCATGAAATGTCCAAAGTCTTTTCGTATTTGTTGATAACAGTTAAGTGTTCCTAATTATACAAACTTTAAACAGAGACTTAGCATGATTGTAGGTTAGGTTGTGTCAATACTGACCCACTTAAAAAGTTTGTGAGATAGCAACACAATGTACGTGCATTAATGCATAATGTCATATATAAATCATATATCATGCTGTAATAATTCCTATCGGAAAGAAAACAGTGCGAACAAACTGTGTTAAACAGTGTGGATCATTGTGTTGAATATGTTTAATTATCGCTTTCTTTGTGTCAGCACACATCACACTGCGAATACACAGCTAGTTGTGAACGTGTGATACACATCGGGATTCCACTAATCATCACACTGTGAACTAAGATTGTATCATTATGGTCACATTATGTTCACAGTGGGTCACAGTGTTAAAGGGATAGTTGAGTTTTGGTAAAGAGAGTACAGTTTTTAAAGATTTTGCATTTATGGACTTGAAATTGTGCAATCTGGTGCATACCTAGATAGGAAATTCGGGCTTAAAGGGGTAGTTTAGTTTTGGTAGAGAGGGCGCTGCACATCACAATTTTGTTGTGAGGTAATGAAAAACTGAGTGTCGAATTTGAGAGAACATGCAATTTTAATGGCAGAAAAAATTTATTTGGTCAAAATCGACCCAGAAACGGCTGAAATATCAATAAATATATCTGAACCTATAATTATTTGGGGCCCAAATAATTAGATGATTTTTCCAAAAATTAAAAAAATGCTTGCACTTTTTCAAAAATTTTCAAAAGCATTTAAAAAATAGTTGTTGATGATCTCTCTATTTAATCATTATTTCAATAAAAACATCACATGCATAATTTTGTATGACAAATGGTTGAAACCAATGCCTTTGTAGAAAGCGCCCTCTTGTGTTTTAATGGCTCTTTTTGAATGATAACGGGCTGTTTACTTAGTCGTTTGTCATTTTATATACCTTTCGAGCATGGTGGAGTTATAACTATTAGTTTATAATGTTACTGTCCAGGTTTAGTTACTAAAGTTCAGCCTTACCAAAACTGTACTACCCCTATCTGGGGAAGCGTGTTATGATTTGATATATTTTTCACGAAGAAAACAAATAATTGACGCACTAATAAATATGCACCCAAACTCACACATAAATATTGTATGTATATAGTGTCATACCCAGTTCCAACATAAACCATATGTCGCATGTATGATCCAACAACATGGCCTAGAGCCAATAATGAATCCCGAGGGAGCGTAGCGACCGAGGGCTTGGGCAGAGCCAGAGGGGGAGGGTTTGGGAGGGGGTATCCCCCTCCCACGGGGAAGATTTTGCATTTATATACTTGAAATGGTGCAATTTGGTGCACTTCATGCCATACCTATGAAGGAAATTTAGAATCCGAGTTAAACAAAAAAAGAATAAAATGTCTATGCTCTCATCAGATGTTTACAACAAACTGAGATAATCTGTTCGCGCGAGAAGCGCGCAGCGAAAATTGAAAATGGATGTATAAACTAGTTTTTGAACGTTAGCTCATACATTTAATTTTGTCTTTCCCACTCGTTTTTTACATATTTTGGGGAGGGGGTGGGGGCTTTTTAAAGCCCCCCCCCCCCCCACTTTTTGGATTGAGGGGGGGGGGGGCGGCCACCCCCCCCCCCTGCCCCCCACTTTTTTTTGGGGGGGGGTTGGGAGGGGGTATCCCCCTCCCACGGGGAAGATTTTGCATTTATATACTTGAAATGTTGCAATTTGGTGCACTTCATGCCATACCTATGAAGGAAATTTAGAATCCGAGTTAAACAAAAAAAGAATCAAATGTCTATGCTCTCATCAGATGTTTACAACAAACTGAGATAATCTGTTCGCGCGCGAAGCGCGCAGCGAAAATTGAAAATGGATGTATAAACTAGTTTTTGAACGTTAGCTCATACATTTAATTTTGTCTTTCCCACTCGTTTTTTACATATTTTTGGGAGGGGGTGGGGGCTTTTTAAAGCCCCCCCCCCACACTTTTTGGATTGGGGGGGGGGGGGCGGCCGCCCCCCTGCCCCCCACTTCCGGCGCCTATGAGTCTCCACCATGCTCGAAAGAGCCGTTAAAACTCAAGAGGGCCTCTAAATAAAATATTGTGCATGTTATGTTTTGTTGAAATAGTGATTAGATATAGATATTCAACAACTATTTAAAAACCTCTTTTGTAAATTTTTGAAAAGAGGAAGGATTTAAAACAAAATTGTTAACAGCTGGTTCAAAATCATCGAATAATTGTGGGGCCCCACAATTATTACAAATTTGTATGTTTATGGATATTTTAGCCATTTCTGAACCGGTTTTGATCAAATACAGTTTATTTTGTCATTAAAATTGTATGCTCTTTCAAATTTGACACTCAACAAAAATAGCGGCCTCTATATGACAATTGGACTTCATATAGAGGGATTCTTAGGAAAGATTTAAAATATGATTGATGACTAAGTACGTTTCTTTTTCTTTTTTTTACATTTTCTTATATTTCTTTAATTTCACAAATCGGAATCAGAATGAGACTTTAATGTGAAATATGATTTCTAGCAATCATTAACCTTATCATATCACAACATACTGCTTCATTATTGCTTATGTAAGTTCCTGTCAAATGTTGAAGATGCACACATCAGAAGAACCTTTGATTAGAAGCAAGCGAACGTTGAACGCTGAGAATGCAAACCAAACCGTTATATTGTTTGGAGTCTAATGTAATACCTGATTACACAATCCACTCGCCTATCCCCGAGTGATACCATCAGCTCGAGTCTGTTAATGGTTAATCCAAGATGGTGGGTATTTTATAGGGCATTTGCTGATTACTTAATTACGGTGTTGTACAATGACACACCCAATCGTATACATATATACGATATGTGGCGACGTACTATACGGAGGGACACGTCCACGCCCCCCCCCCCCCTCCCCTCCAATGATTTGTCAAAAAAATACAAAACAGAAGGGGACAATCTGCATGTGTAAATACAGAGAAATACATAAGTCGTGCGCCCCCCCCCCACCCCCCCCCCCCCCCCCAAAAAAAAATATATATAAATAAATAAATAAATTCATAAATAAATACAAAATAAAATAAAATTAATTAATTAAATCAAATAAAAAATAAAAACAATTATTCGGGTGCCCGCCTAATCAGTCCAGTTGAGAAAGGGAAAAGCGCTAAGTAATTTTGTTTTACCTCGGAGATAATCATGTTTACAGTTAGGAGCCTTGCAGATAACCAATTTAGCTCTCTTTTATATTCCAAAATGTAAAGTTTACTAATTATTATCTGACATATTGGCATCACATACAGATCGAAGGCTCAGGCCTACATGATGGTATGCAGAACACAGACATTTAGCACAACTCTACTTAACGCCCTTCTCACTCCCACGGTCTCATCACCCGACGTAACATGTTGTATATTTGTATTTATTTATTTATTTATGTATTTATTTATTTATTCTGGTATATAAACGACTGAATAAAAAGTCCATGGACTAAAACAGTTAAGTTTACATGAATGATTATATACAAAATTAAGATACACGTTATACAAACTCATAAATTACAATAAACAAACATTAAAGGGGTAGTTTAGTTTTGGTAGAGAGGGCGCTGCGCATCACAATTTTTTCGGTGAGATAATGAAAAACTGAGTGTCGAATTTGAGAGAACATGTAATTTTAATGGCAGAATAAACTTTATTTGGTCAAAATCGGTCCAGAAACGGCTGAAATATCAATAAATATATTTTATCTTATAATTATTTGGGGCCCAAATAATTAGATGATTTTTTTTTCAAAAAATTAAAAAAAATGCTTACACTTTTTCAAAATGTTTCAAAAGCGTTTTTTAAATAGTTGTTGATGATCTATCTACTTAATCATTATTTCAATAGAACATCACATGCATTTTTTTGTATGAAAAATGGTTGAAACCAATGCCTTTTTAGAAAGCGCCCTCTTGCGTTTTAATGGCTCTTTTTGAATGATAACAGGCTTTTTACTTAGTCGTTTGTAATTTTGTATACCTTTCGAGCATGGTGGAGTAATAACTATTAGTTTATAATGTTACTGTCCAGGTTTGGTTACTAAAGTTCCGCCTTACCAAAACTGTAGGCTACTACCCCTTTAATGAACAAGCATGTGTGAATACTACACACATTTCTTGAATCTGAAACTCAGTTTTAAACATTATAGTGCTATCGTATAATGAACATGTTTTTGTTTTAACCACACTACGTTTGTTTTGAAGTCAATGTGAACATGTTTCATGTTACTAGCTCTTCAGTTAGTCTAGCATGTGCTTTCTGTGAACCAGAAAACAACATAGACTTATTGTTTTGTCTTGTTTCATCTCGTACATAATTATGAATGAAGATTATAACAAAACATTAACAAGAACTAAACTTATTGTTCAAGAGGAAGTCCGCCCGGTCCAATCTCATTTGATTTTCATACATTACAAATTAACTGAATGTATAATTAACATGATTAATGTTTTACTACAAGACTGACGTAATTGTGTGAAAGGTTACTAAAACACGTTAGTGGGAAGTTCATTAAAACGGAACTAATTAGTGTTAAAATATACTTCATACACTATAATTATCGTATCATGCATCATTATAAAAATATGTATATAATGTAGATTAAAAGATTATTGTTCCCATTTCTTTTACATAATATTTTGTAGCAATATTTGTAAAATATGATATATCAATCTGACAAATTAAATTTTTACATCTGATATAGATTCGACCTTATCAATGTCTGAATTTGAAATAATGAAATGCAAAATCTGTATTAGAAACGAATTGGTAAAAATTAAAGACAATTTAAATGTTGAAACTATTTTTTTAAGGCCATGTTCATTATACAGCCTGAATGTATATAAGGATTAATGCCATGCTGCATGTATACACTCCGAATTTGTCACAAATCATAATTGTTTGGATACTTATAATTGGAGTTCAATTAGTAATTGTTTATTATATCAATCCTTGTTTACGTCATTTAATTCAAGGCATAAACTATTCACTATTTATATAGTATTTATCATGTAAAGTTCATTTTTAAGGAGGAAGTAATGTTTTGTATTTTATGTATGTTATAGTTTCCATAACACAACATACATCAAATCTATAACTGCACGGCTTTTGTCAAAATAAATAAATAAATCTGCAAACATATCTAAAAGATAAATGAATGATCATTGGGGAAAAGGAAGAAAATCAAATGGAATGATGTCGAATAATACATTAATAATCAATAACAAATTGAACGATTTCTATTTAACCTAATTGTGAATGCCACATTATTTTAAAACAAATTAACATGAACAGATTAACCCCCCATATATCGTCAACTAATATAAGATTGGTTAAGAAGTCAATTATACATCAATTCATTATGATTGATGTGCATTTGTCATTGGAGAACCAAACACTGGGTCTGATTCTATGAGTATTAATTGTGACCAGAGTCAACATTGGCACTCAGAAGGTTAATTATCAAACATTTATCAATGTTATGATTTATTCTACTTACCTTCAGCAGACAATGCACATGGGATAATAGAAATGATAATATAAGTGATAATCCGCATTGTAGTGAGAAGTTCACAAGTCATTGTTCCTCGCTTTGCGTGCAATCGAATCTTTATAAGATTTTCCTCTGGTATAATATTGTTATGGCGGGTTTGTAGTTTATTCTTTCCCTTTTGATCTGCTCTTTATCTGTTTTCAGCTCTATTTGCAAATGAAGACTACTTTTCAACCCCCTCTCGAGAAATTCGTCGCAGGCAGTTGTGTTCTGATATCAAAAGGAAATATGAGGTAAAAACTTCAACTCCCGCCACTAAAGCTAAATTTGCTATATATAGATAAGGTATGATTATATAGAGGACCTGCGCTATATACTTATGCTACATAACGTCTTAAAAAGCTTTTCATCAACTACTATACTAGTCTCCCTCAATATGTTTAATTAATTTGCTGATTCAAATCCGTGCATTAATGCATTAACTAACACATTTCTAGAGTAATGCGCCCGTTGGAAGAGGCTACACAAAGTAAAACACGGTGACCGTCATCTATTAGGTAATGATTAGCTAAAATGATCAACGCACCCCAAGTCAAAGTCCGCTTTGAGAGAAGGACTGATTAATTAGTGGTTGATAATTAGTAGTGTTTAACCCTTTCTGCGATTCGTCGTAAAACCACCATATGATTAACACTCATTACGTGATTATTACACTGGAGGATTTAATCAGTCCGATGCAAAGAGACACGTACTAAAACGATGGATCATTTCAAAGGAGGCCTTCACCAACACTGACGTTCATAAACAAGTCAGTATACATTATCTTTCTTCAAAACCAGTTTCCGACACGAAATGTTTTTAGTTGATGCAAAACCCTGCTGAAAACCGCTTATCTACTATAATAACGCCTGTGTAATAAAATGAGTCAATTTTTAGGGTTTAGGGCCTACATTTTCGATACTAGCAGAATCTTCTTCAGAGGCTAAAATGACGGTGGTACAAATTGAGAACATAATAATATATACCATATTATAGGCGTACGTGTATATAGAAGCCTATAAAAATAAGCTTTTAATTAAAAGAATTAATGAAGAACATAATGCGTTCGGAAGATGAATGTGGAAAATCGTCAGTAAAAACATGATGAGCAAAATCGGTCAATAAATAAGAAAGTTGTGACGTCATTTATGAGTGGGTTAAAATTTACAAAGCGGGTAAAAATTGACTGAAAAATATACAAGTGGCTGCTATGAAGAGGTGGCCACTAATGGATTTTCGAATGTAGAACTCCTCTTTCAGTTCCGTCTATGTACCCTTCCCTACTAAAATCGGGTTCTCGTGACATAAGCGTCTTAATTTCTTAACTCTCTGAGCGCACTCCTATGGCCATATCCATGGGTCGACTTTTGTCACAATACTCAAGACAAATCTACTGCTCTTTAGACATACTAGTCCTTACCGAGCATAAGCATAAGCGTAAGCATGTCTAACGAACTGGGTCAACATAATTCTTGTAATTTAATCAGCCTCTCAAAGGGTTAATTTGACAAAGACCGATGTTGACTCTTTTACTTGACTAAATTTGTTTCAGTTGCTGTGATAAAATTACTGATAACGATTACGAAAGCGATGACGTCATAAACATAGCCTAAAAATAATATGCCGCGGGATTGCACATAATTATGCAAAATCAAGGAATAACCTCACTCTTCAATAACACACTTAGGGGATCTAGTAACAATTTTACTTTGACCATTTCTCACATACCTTGTATTAATATTACTAATATGAGCTTGGAACACGTTTTGTTTGACCAATTTTTCTTTTGTTGAAATGTTTGAATAGACTCCATTCGAGACTTTCAACTGTGTACAAATTATGCAGTGAGTAAGCAAATATAACTTCGCCTCTTCGCTCATTACTAATACTTTACACGCACCACTCTCACAGTGGACAGATTGGACAGGTTTTTATGATCGAATACATTGAAACCTCTGTATGACGAGATCATTGGGACCGTGAAAATGTCCTAATTATATCAGGTATCGTGTTTTATCAAGGTAAAACAAAAACATAAGTGCTGGGACCAGGAAAATCACCTTGTTTATATTAAGAGGGATTTGTTATATCAAAGATCTTTAGAACGAGGCTCCACTATACATCTCCTTCATGTTCTTTACATGGCAACTACTAGTAACAACAACAAAAACTTCACCAATAAGCTGCCCCCCGGGCCTCCCCCCCCCCCCCCCCCAAAGAATTTTTTTTATACGATCATGCTAACAATTAATTTCAGAGGGAAAAAAGATCTATTCAATTCCAGCGGAAGCATAACTAACTCGTTTTATTTCAACTTTCATTCAATTCCAAGATATTTTGATATATTTTCACTCCTTTTATTTATTTCATGAAATGTATTTACAAGTCGTGTTAATTTTCTTATATACCCTAGAAACATTGGCCTGTACTTTTATTTCAGGTTTATGGAATAAGTTTAACACGAGATAACCCCCTCCCATGCACAAACACACATACACAAACACACACACACACACACATACACACACACACACACACACGCACACACACACACACGCACACACAAAGCTTATTAAGACAATTTGTAGACATTTTACGAAGATACCTGTTCAAAAAATCACAAAAGGACACAATATATGTACAATATATACACAAGATATTTAATAATTAATATTTGAAATACATATATACTATATATACAGAAAATAAGACATTTGGATTACAAAATATAATCGATTTGAATGAAGATTATAAACTATAATAAAAACATATACCCTCATTCTACAGATTGGATTAAATTTTACCCTGTGTTAAATTAAGTTATTTGACATGATTTTGTATGTCCATGAACTTTAATTTAGCCCATGGACCTCATATACAGTCAAACCTGTCTTAATAGTGGACACCTGTCTGTAGGCCTCAAATGAATCCCCTGCAGGGGAAAGCGATGCCCCAGAACCTGTCAATAGAGGTCATCCGTCTACAGTGGCCACTTTTCTGGTTTCCCTTGGGTGGTCACTGTACACAGGTTTGATTGCATGATGTTATAGAACCTGTCAATAGAGGTCATCCGTCTACAGTGGCCACTTTTCTTGTTTCCCAAAAGTGGTTACTACATACAGGTTTACCTTTTAAAAAATTTAATTTATTTAGTTCATAAACTAGTGTGCCAAATTTGATCCTGGGAAAATAATAACATATTGTTAAAATGTAACTTTCTGATGAGAGTTGGGCCAAATATAGACCCCAATCAGCCTCATTTCCTTCAGTTCTAGTTTCAGTGAATAGGCAGCAACATGTCAGCAAGTACAGCAACAATGCAGTTAATAATGTGATTCAAAGTCATACATATATTATACCCAAAAATCTACCTAAATTCTACCCTGTCTTTACTTTTTAACACATAAAATAAGCCATAGAGCTACATGAATATGAGTTCATTTTCTTTCGGCACTATATAATGTTCATATTATTAATTATTATTATAGCACATTTTAAGCCAGATTGATGTTCTTCAGCATACATGATCATGGATGTGTGGCCATATTATTGGGCTATACATGAACCATACAAACTTAGGTAAACTATTATGCTACAAATTGTGGATGGTAGTTAGAATTAAGTTAATTAAATTAAGTTAGAATTATTTCAATTAAATGAAGCATTCAGCCTAAATGTCTTGATATTCCATATTTGATTAATTACTACCTGAGCCAAGAGATTGATAGTCTTACTAAAACTTTACAAATACTGATAAAAAGGGATCTGAACGTATTCATAATTTTGTTAATCAAGAGTAACTTTCATCTAAAATGTCTGGCTAGATTTTCATGAGCATTCCTTATTTCAATGAATACTATATTTGACATCAACAGAAATTGTTAAATTCTATTCCCCTGAAAATTGCACACAACGATTTGAAGCAAAGGTGTTGATCGATATGTTGTATTGAGCACACCCGTTTACTTTAAAAACTCACTTTAAAGTGACATTAAAATCGAGATCAATTTATTTGGATTTTCATAATCAATATACATAGAACAATCTAATAATACATTCAAAAACTGCTTTACAGTTCTCAAAATCTCAAATAGATGTACATGTATATAGGAATATAGGAAACAAATAGGTGAACAAATTTCCCATGATGATTGGACCTTATCATAAGCTGATTAAAAATCAATTCAGTTATTAGCATATTAAAAATGTTGCCAAAGACTTTATTTATGATACTTAGTAGCCATAATTCATTACTTCAAAATATTTTAAAACAAAATCAACACAGAAAATAATAGAAACTGTATAAACAAAGTAAAACAAGTTAATTGTGTCCAAAGAAGACCTACAATATGTATAAGTACTGTCTATATCTACTATTACACAAGTACATACGACAATGGCAGTCAACCAAATAGGCATCTATTCATAATATTGACAAATTAATATTTTACAAATATGTCTTATATGTTGTATACACACATTTATATTTGAATCAATATTTACACATATCAATATTAGTGTAACTGCCATTACTTTACAGGAGAAAAGGTGTACACATTGATATTTATAATGTGATTATACAATATACTTTTCATATCAATATATCGTTACTCATACATTCAAATAGTATCATATAAGACATTTAAAGAAAGGATATACCATTAAAGTTAATATGAATAATGCAAATGTCAAAACATGGAAACATCTCAAAAATGCAGAAAAGGCCCTCCAATATACCAATAAAAGCCCCAGAATGCCCAAACAAGCCACTTTGTCCAAACGAGCCACAAAAAGGTCCAAAATTCAAAGATGTTAATCAAAATCAGGTATGCTGCCCACCTACGTGGCTCTCTGCTGAATCTGTGATGTCACACTAGAACAACTCTAATGGAACTGTACACAACATTTTCACAAAAGTTCACTTTTCATAAAAATGCATCTTCCCTTTAATCCAAGATTTAGGTATGTTATCTAGAGCAACGTTGACATTTGCAGTTGACATTTGCAGTAGACATTGCTCAACTGGTCTATTGATATCTGGAAATAATCAAAACCATGAAAATCTATGTACAATGTTAGTAGAGAGTTGTTGGTTTATTGTGTTATCACACATCCTGACAGAGTGCCATCTAGAGAGGGCAGCATAGATATTCAAATAAAATCTGGTAAGATTAATACTTTTTAATGGAAAGTCCAAACTTTCACTGCTGGGCTTGTTAAATTGCTGTCCTTTCATTCAATGCACATTAACCCGTTCACTTCAAGATTCTAAAATTCCCATAGACTTTGTACACAATCCACCAGGTTCCCGTAGTCAAGGGGTTAATGTAAGGGGACAATTCCCCTTTAATATGAACTATACAAAGAGTAGATCTAATTGGTTGACTCTTATTTAGTTTTAACAGTTATGTTTCATTATTCCTGTAATAATGCTATAGCCTCCTTATTACTACCTTTATGAAAATGGTGCACTGTACAGTATGGAAAATTTCAAGAAAGAATATCAGCCTCAGGAAAACTGAAAAAATATAGATAAAGGGATATATACT
Source organism: Echinarachnius parma (assembly GCA_037951105.1). Classification (NCBI taxonomy): domain Eukaryota; kingdom Metazoa; phylum Echinodermata; class Echinoidea; order Clypeasteroida; family Echinarachniidae; genus Echinarachnius; species Echinarachnius parma. The sequence goes on from JBAMJV010006587.1 coordinate 132,045, forward strand.
TCGCACAAAAAGTTCCGCAATCGAGGTTTGCGCATTAATAACTTTTCTATTAGGTTATTACCATTGATAAATTTGGTATCATTGGAAAGCGTGATTCTCCCCTTTACATTGATATAACATTTGCTTTGAGTATTTCATCATGGAATGTGCATTGCATCCAAATGTAGGGCAAAGTCAAAAGTGAAATGTTGCAAAATGCACTGATTCTATCAACAAAGGGCCTTTCTTTTGTTTGAAGATTAAAATGTGGCTTGAATGCCTATTACGTTATAACCATTCATAAATTTGGTATCATTGTAAAGCGTGGATCCTCCTCTTTACATTGATATAACATTTGCTATGGATATTTTATCATGGAATGTGCATTACATCCGAATGTATGGCAAAGTAAAAAATGAAATGTTGCAAAATGCACTGATTTTGTCAACAGTGTGCCTTCCTCTTGTTTGAAGATTAAAACGTGGCTTGAATGCATGACCACCTCACCCCCATTCAAGCCAAGGAAGGCACTCTGTTGACAAAATCAGTGCATTTTGCAACATTTCACTTTTGACTTTGCCCTACATTTGGATGCAATGCACATTCCATGATAAAATATTCATAGCAAATGTTATATTAATGTAAAGAGGAGGATTCACGCTTTCCAATGATACCAAATTTATGAATGGTAATAGCGTAATAAAAAAGTTATTAATGTACAAACCTCGATTGCGGAACTTTTTGTGTGAAGTATAAAAATATTCATAGCAAATGTTATATTAATGTAAAGAGGAGGATTCACGCTTTCCAATGATACCAAATTTATGAATGGTAATAGCGTAATAAAAAAGTTATTAATGTACAAACCTCGATTGCGGAACTTTTTGTGCGAGGTATAGATGAAGGAGGGGAAAGGGAGAATTTCACAGAAAAAATATCAGCCTGTTTATAAAAACAAATATACAATCTACATGTATATTGATACAAGAACTAACCTCTTCAAAAATATGGAAATAATTATCTACATTGATAAACCAAGAAATAATTATTTGAGAAGGATGGCTGAATCGTGCCTGCAGTGCATTTGAGCAGTAACACATGCATTGTCCATACGGTATAAATGCATGGTTATTTGTGAAGCCTGCTCATGAGTGTAAAAGGCTCAAGTGTGCCTAAAGTAGCATTTTAACAGTAACACATGTATTCTCCATACTGCGGGAATGCATGATTATTCATCAAGCCTGATCATACATGTGAATGGCTGCAATGCACTTGCACTTGCATTTGGACAGTAACACATGCACTAGCTCTTCAGACTCCAGAGACCAAAAGACAAATTACCCTCAGTCCTGAAACTGGTGAAGGTGGGCTTAAATTCAAACCTATTTTCCTGGCTGCCCTGTAGGCAAGTACAATCAACACCCTGACAATTTTCCTGGTCCAAAACCAGAATTAGGTGCTCCAACCCACCCCCCCCCCCAAAAAAAAAAAAAAATAATAATAATAATAATAATAATACAAAAATAATGAATTTAACTTGTTCATGGGTGAATATTTTGTTGGTGGCCAAAAGCTCATTTCAAGCCCTGATGTAAATATAGCAAAATATATTAAACATTATTATCAGTGGGCCACAGGTTCAGGTCTTATTATAGCTCAATTGTATGTTCATGTACATGAAACTATAATAACTACATTTTGAATACACACTGAAGATTGCATACAATCTAGTGTTCGGAAAGCATTTTTCTCTTTCTGTAAGCAGTTTGAAGAACACAATCTAAAAAACCCTGAATTTCTAACATGTTACTGAAAGCCCTTGTTATAATAATAATAATAGACATTTATACAGCGCATATTGCAAAGAGCCTCTAAGCGCTTAAATAATTATTTAATTATTATTACCCATGGTCATCAGGTACATTTCAAGCCCACACAATGATATCGCATACTTCCTCAACTCCCCGGGGAGCATACTAGCCGAGCTGCCACTGATGATGGCGCAAAGGCTAATTAACACCCGACCATGGTACCCATTTATGTCCATTCCTAAACATAATATACACATAATACACTGCATCCACATGGATTTTAGAACAACTTCACAATATTGTTTTCCACGTGTGTGAAGGCAGGGCTCTATAGAAATGCATTTTCTGACTTGCCTAGTTTGCCTAGCTTGCCTGAAATCATGATGTAACTTGCCTGCATTTGGTACATCTAGAAAAGAGTGTTCTACTTGTCATTGTCATTAACAACATTTACACAAAACTATAGTGATTTTGTGATAAACATTTAAAAACCTCCAGAAATGTATAAATATTGATACAATAATTGTTGCATTTTAGTAAAATAATCCTGGAATATGAAAACATTTCCTCATAATTATTTTGACCTAAATGACTTGCCCTGGGGGTTGTTGCATACAGAGTTGCAATTAATCGCAAGTCAACAAATACATCACAAATCGTTATGTAACACCCCCGGTTGGGCATGTTACTTTAAAGGGTACCGCCGGGCATGATAAAACCAATCCTTAGTTGTTTTGGTACTATAATTGAATACCAATCATGCTCTCATGGGGTCTGATATGTTTCTGTAATTTGAGAACAATGCAATTAATTACTACGACCTACGGAACCACGGCTATTTATTGGTTCGCGCGCGCGACTTTGTTTGCACGACCGCTCAATCAATACGCGTACGTTATTATGGTAGTATGCGATTTATCGCATAGCCCATGCGATAGTTAGTATCGCACGGCGCTGCATCAGCGCGCGCACACAAGCGATTTTCGAGATTTTCTCTGCTTGCTGCGATATATCGCAGATATACGATGCGATCAATAAGAGGATCGTTAAGTGGTATCGTTATCGGAACTGCGCTGACAGAATGAGTGATATGTAATATTACAAATGATTCCCTACCAATGTAGAAATACTTTCAGGATCGCAGACTTGTTTTGTATGTTCATTTGGGATATGTCTTTGATGTAAGAGAGCTAAATCTCTGTCCGGAGGTACCCTTTAAATACTGACCACCATTGAGTTTCACTTGCCATGGGCATGTGAGCAAGTGGGTTAGTAGACCCCTGTGAAGGTAAGCAAATTCACATTTGCATTTAAGTATTCTTCAAATAAATTTTGGTTCTATTTCCACGATAAATGAAATAAACCTGAAAAAAGGGATGTTTTGTTCCTTTGTATAGCAATTTAATACATAAAGTACAAAGTGAATGTATATCCTAGCCTGAATATTCCTTAACATTAACCTGCAATAAACAAAGTTCAACTGCAATATCAACAAATATACGAAAGTATGAAAAGAGAAAAAAGGTCAATACATCTACACCTTTCTAATATACAGATGAACAACCAATTATTCTTTCACGACATCATAATAAGCAGGAGGAGGGGGTAAGTCTTCCATGGGAGGTGCACCAGGGGCTGCTTGCATTGGATACATGGGGGGAGCATCCCCTGACTGTGGGGGAGGGTAGGGGGCTGCACCACCCATACCCGGTTGTTGTGGGGGAGGGTAGGGGGCTGCACCCCCCATTCCTGGTTGCTGTGGGGGAGGGTAGGGGGCTGCACCCCCCATTCCCGGTTGCGGTGGATATGGCTGCTGCGCCGGAGGTGGATACGGCTGAGCGGCATATGGTGTAGTACCAGGGGCAGGTCCCCCAGCAGTCTGCGGTGGCGGGTATGCATACCCGGTTGGCGCCTGTGGATATGGCTGTTTCGGATAACCACCCGGTCCTGGTGGAGGCGGTGGTTGTGCTGGTGTTCCCCCGGTCGGTACGTTGTGGTAGTAAGAGGGCATGGCAGCGCTGTTAGGGTTGTTGGCGTTAACGGTGGTTGGCTGTATGATTGTGGTGGTGGTAGTAGTTTGCCGTGCCCGCTGCATCTGGTGCAGCCGACGTCGTCGCCACAGGCTGATTCCGATCGTGACGACCATGAATACAACAGCAAAACCAACCCAGCTGCCAGGATTGAATGAATAAGAAGATCCACCACCAGTTGGGGTGGGTGCAACATCAGCTGTTTGGAAGAACATGATACATAAATTGAGTATTTTTTCATTACAATTCAATGCATATATGAATTGTCATCATTATGATTACAGTATTGATTAAAACTATGAAGCAAATAATATATTTCTTAATTATGATAGTGAAGATTTTGATTCATCCAGGAAAGAATTCATAGAAACAAAAACTAAATCTGTTCAACTAGACTTACTATTCAAGGCAGTTTAGCTGAAGAAGCAACCTGGATAGGTTGTGAAACTGTACTACTCCCAAAATAGTTATTCCAGTTTAACAGATTTAGTTTTTGTTTCTATTTCTTAATTACCTTTCATATTCATAATATGTATTTTTGTTGTTGCTAAAATTAAGATTGTCAACAGATGCATATTACAATAAAGTCACAACACACATAACCTAATATGAAACCCTTGAATCTGAGACACCTTGTTTTCCATAAAACCTCAGCAGACATTCCAAATAGAAGCTGACCACGGAGCTTGTAAAACAAGCAAAGTACATTAACATATGTGACCGACTAAGCCAATAATCCTGCACTTGTCTGTAATTCATGTTTTGAAGAAATGGGCATTTTAAGTTCACATAATGTGTGTAGCTAAGACTTATGATTGTGAAATTGAAACAATCATATCTTTGCCAATTATTGACCAACTTGTTAGAACAAAGCATCAAATGAAAGCTTGTGATAAGGCCTTTCTAATGGTATGAAAATCTACATTTTGATATTTACAGACAAGTGTAGGGTTTTGGCTATAGCCGACTACATATATCAAACCCTCTTCAGACCTGGGGGGGGGGGGGGGGGGGGTGGAGTTGGGGCGGCAGAATCTGTGCATTTCAAAATGGATTTTGTTTTCATGCACACGCAAACCTGTCATAGCAGCCACCTGTCTATAGCACACTACCTGTCTACTGTGGCCACCAAAAGTGATGATCTGCAGAGAAAAGTCTGTAGAGGTCACCCATTGATAGTGGAACCTGTCTGTAGAGGTCACCCATTGATAGTGGACACTTCTCTTGCTTCTCCTTGTATATTACATATGGAAGATAATGTTTAATATGACACCATCCTCAGCCGGGCCCGACTGCTAACAGGTCTCAAATTTACCCAGCCTACTTTAGGTTAAAATTTCAAGTTTTTTTCTGCCAGAGAAATATGAAGGGATTGACTTACTTGTGCCACAGGAGATGCCCACATCTTCGGAATGTGAACAGTCGTGTACCCCAAAGCCATCGTTACTGCAGTTACTTAAAAAGCTCTCGTAACCAGTGCACTGCACTGAATCAAGCCAGATATGGTCAACGCCTGCTCCGAAATAAGCGCCGGCGTAGTAATTGACTGTGTATGTATCAAGACCCAGTTCACGACATGCAACCTGCAAATGAGAAAAGTAAATAAAAAATTAAATTAATCTGAAAAACATACATTTATGATTGTACTTTTGCCCTTCACCAATCAATGTAAAATAATGAATGATCAGTGCATGTTTGCGCTGCTGTGAAACAACACAAGTCATGCAGAATGGGTGATGGGGATCGGACCCACAACCTATATATTATTACTAGACAGGCATCATGACCACAAGGCCACCAAGATCACCAAATATATGAAGGTCATCACTCTTTGGAGGGGTGAGGGGGGGGGGGGGGGGGGGGGGGGGGGTGAGGATGGGGGGGACATGTCCACCCCCACATTTTGTTTGTGCCCCATCCTCCCCCCCCCCCCTCCCCCCCCCCCCCCACCCCCAACCAACAAACAAATCATGCTTGCACAAAATAAAATGGACTAAAGGAATCTGCCAAACTCATGTCCATTTCAAGATATTATCATCTCTGATCAAACTAAAATGATATTGGGCCGTATGCATAAAAACAAGCAATTTCTTATAAGCAAATGCTTTAAAGGGACTTAGTAACATTGTCCAAATCCTCAAAATAAAATTGTAATTCTAGCGGTTCCTTTATACCTTGTTGTATTCGTATTAACAATAAAATCGTGGGACAGCTTTCGGTTTTTCAAATTTCCCTTTCATTACAAAGATATGTATGATTGAAGTATTTAGATAAGAAAATCTCCGGGCGAGATTTTCATCCCTGTACAAAGTGAATGCAGTGAGTTGGTGAATATCACCCAATATCACTTTGCATTTTCGCTCATTACTTGGCCATACATTGTCCATTTGACCTGAAATTTTCACACAATACCCTGAGGACATATGAGATAACAACAGTATACATTGCATCAACCATTCATCAGTTTTTGCACATCTCAACAAAGTTACTAGATCCCTTTAAGCACAAGCAAGAGCTTGTCAAGCAAAAGATCAAGTTCAAGCAATTGCTTAAATTCGTATGCACAAGCCTTTGCTTGTGCTGAAACCTTTTGCTTGCACTGCCTAAGCAATTGCTTACGTGTTGGACAAAGGATCGTTACGGTTGTGTGAACATCGCACTGCAGGGCAACAACGCTTCGTGCCCGACCTGGCAGCAGTATTTTTTATTACGCAAATAGGGGGGAAACAGCGCAGAGCATCAGGGGGGTTTCTGTGCAGATCGATGGACAAAAATTGCCGTAAAAAGTCTAAAATAACAGGAATTTGATCACAACATAACCTCTGGAATATAGAGCTTGAAATCATCCTGAAACGGTACGAAAATTTGATCCTTAAACGCGAATGCCCTGAGTAAGCAAGGGCTCAAGCTGGTCTGGATGTGCTTGAAAAAACGCAAGCAATTGCTTATCAAGACAAGTAAAAGGTTTGTTTTCTGCATACGGTTTTAAAGGGACAGATCCACTTTTACAAAACGTCTCAACAGCTTTCAGTTGACGGATGGGGATCAATGTAACACGCAAACAAAAAATCAGAGCGAACAGCCCTCTAATTTGGATTCTACGAATGAAAAACGAATGCGTCCCTCCATTTAAACTATATATCGGTCAATAAAGGAGTTCAACTGATTTAGCATAGTATTACAACAATATAGTACTAATTCTCGTAAAGGTATTGTGAAGCCGACATTTGTTAACGTATGTCACGGAAAAAGATCTCAAAAAGAAAGAATATATAATTACATGTAGTCAGTTTAAGCGAAGTTTGGGTATTTTGCTTGGTAAACGCTCACACATTAGTACTTATGCGCGGCTCACGTAGCTAGCGGGGGTCACGTAGGGGTCATGCATTCCGATCTGGCACTCCGTGAAATCTATGTACGAACTTACTCACCGGCCAAAAATACGTATGTACATAATTAACCGACGTCCCTCAGTTTATTCAGTTTTAGGTCTATAACTCCACGAAAAAGAGATTTCAAGCCCTAATTTTTTCAGGCATGCTATTAAATGACATTTCCTTTCATATAAGACAATAACCTCGCAACTTTTGAATTTTGGCTTGCAAAAGTGGATCTCTCCCTTTAAGCAATTGCTTGTTTGGTAAGCAATTGCTTACGAGCAGTAAGCAATTGCTTGTGCTTGTAAGCAAATGCTTTTGCTTGCAAGCAATTGCTTGTTTTTATGCGTACCGATTCAAGCAAAAGGCTAGCACAAGCAATTGCTTGTTTTTATGCATACGGCCCATTGTATTATGCTCACTAGGGATTGACTGAAGCGTGCATCTGGTAATGATAATAATAATGATATGTCCGGAGCATCATCAGACATAATGCACGCTATTTAAGAAGCTACCTTTATTATCTATTACCTTTGCATTAACACTATCAAATTGTCGTCACATACAGTTCCCCATACTCCATTGTGCTGGATCTCAAGCCTTCCATAGCCTACTCCACCGTTGACCAGCCTTAGTGTTGGTGTGCTAGTAGAATTAGTACCTGGGCACATAATGGAAAAGTAGTACAAAACAAACATTTTCATATTAATACTGAGCACTGGTAAATATGACATTGGCAAGTGGTACAGAATTATTTCTGTTTAAAACAAACAAAAATGTATTTACTGATTTTTTCCAAGTAGTACAAGTATCACCTGGGCACAAAATAGAACAGTCCTGAGAAGAAACAACAAAACACTATTATTTTGTACAAATTGCTATTTTTATTTTGGACCTCATGACGTCTTAAACACATTAGAAGTTGTTTTCAGTCTGATACAGTACAACTTCTGGGGAAGAATATCTATGCTAATCGTCAGGTCCAAAATAGGAAGACGATTGTGTGAAAATAATACTTTTTGATTTAGCAATTTCACAGTCGGATGAATTACATGTGAAAGGACTACCATTTATTCATCTCATCTGTCATAAGTATTATAATTTGAAATAGTTTTGGGGTATACAAATTGTGCTTACTTGCTATGTGCTATAGTATAAAGGGATGTCAAAGAAAATACTATTTTATG
>JBAMJV010006588.1:0-80000 GCA_037951105.1 Echinarachnius parma
TCTTGGCTGATTTTCATCTAGCTGTGTTTGGAATCTTGCAAGAATAATTTTGTGAAGACTTTATACATGTGAGGTCATAGGCCTACCCGGGGGGGGGGGGGGGGGGGGGGGTCAAAGTACTTGATCTCGGCTGCGAAAATGTTCTATGGACACCCTCCCCCCCCCCCCCCCCCCCCCCCCCCCCCCCCACACCACTGAGACGGTTCTCAACCAGAAGGTACTTCGTCTCGGCCTCGAGCATTTTTTACTGACCGTAGTCTCGGTCTCGACAATTTTGAAATACTTACATATTTTCAAAATACCTTTTCTTTTCCGAACGAATAATCTTAATCAAAATATTTGTATAAGATGTATATTGAATTTTCAACCTTTCTGTGCCATCTAATTTATGTTTATAAACACAAATATTGTTAATATTTATCGAACGTAATATTGATTTAGTGATCCAAGGAAGCCTTGGTCATGTTGGTGTTTTGTTATAATCATTCATTTTAACTCTTTGTTTAGGAATACAAGTTAGAATCTAATTGATTTTTCAAAATATCACAAACATTATCGTAAGAAACATTCACTTCATCTACACCCACCATAAACAGGCGACCAATCTACATGTTCAAGACGAGAAGCAAGACTAGCTAATTTGTCATTATATTAGTGACCTTACGTCTAAATGAACGTGGGTCATAATTATTAATTGATTGAGATACAGTATAATGCGTTACAATAGGATAATGGTCAGTTATGTCTGAAAAAACAATATAAGAGTCAGGGTGGGGATGACATTTGAAAAGATGTTTTATGATCTATTAAAGGTAGTGTTGAGCATTGGTAGTTTCCGAAGTGCCCCCCGATATTCTTTTGTGAGATAATGAAAAACTGACTGTCAAATTCGAAAGAACATACAATTTTAATGACAGAATAAACTTTGTTTGATCAAAATCGGTTCAGAAACGGCTGAAATATCCAAAAATGTATTTTTATTCAAAATGTTCTTCACCGGCAATCACCGGGCGATATTTAGACTTTTTAGAAAAGTTTCAAAAAATGATCGAAGACTACTTTGAAAAAAAAAAAATAGATTAGGTTTTTAAAAGTCGTTGATGATATCTCTATTGAATCATTATTTTAACAAACATTAAATGCATAATTTTGTATGAAAAAAGGCTAAAACCAAGGATTTTTTTAAATAGCGACCTCTTGAGTTGTAACGGCTCTTTTTGAATGATAACAGGGGTTTTACTTAGTCGTTTGTAATTGTGTATACTTTTCGAGCATGGTGAAGTTATAACTATTACTTTGTACCGTAATGGTGCAGGTTTTGATTAGTAAAGTTAAGTTTGACCAATACTCAACTATCCCTTTAAAGGGACAAGTCCACTTTTACAAAACGTCTGAACAGCTTTCAGTTGACGGATGGGGATCAATGTAACACGAAAAAAAAAAATTAGAGCGAACAGCCCTCTAATTTGGATTCTACGAATGAATAACGAATGCGTCCCTCCATTTAAACTATATATCGGTCAATAAAGGAGTTCAACTGATTTAGCATAATATTACAACAATATAGTACTAATTCTCGTAAAGGTATTGTGAAGCCGACATTTGTTAACGTATGTCACGGAAAAAGATCTCAAAAAGAAAGAATATATAATTACATGTAGTCAGTTTAAGCGATGTTTGGGTATTTTGCTTGGTAAACGCTCACACATTAGTACTTATGCGCGAGTCACGTAGCTAGCGCGGGTCACGTAGGGGTCATGCATACCGATCTGGCACTCCGTGAAATCTATGTACAAACTTACTCACCGGCCGAAAATACGTATGTACCTAATTAACCGACGTCCCTCAGTTTATTCAGTTTTAAGTCTATAACTCCACGAAAAAGAGATTTCAAGCCCTAATTTTTTTCAGGCATGCTATTAAATGACATTTCCTTTCATATAAGACAATAACCTCGCAACTTTTGAATTTTGGCTTGCAAAAGTGGATCTCTCCTTTTAAGGAGGTAGAGGAGTTTGTCACACAAGTGGGCTTATAAATAAGAGGTAAACAAGAGGCAGAGAGAAGAGTATCGAGAAATTCTTGTGACACATGATTATGTTCATGATTTAATGAATTTATATTAAAGTCCCTCATTAAAAAAAAATTAATTATATCGTGCATAAGTCGATTTCAGGCAATTAGTAAATATTTTCTAAAGTAGAATGCAAACAACTTCGTGCTAAATAACTCCGGTACAACATTGAGTAGTACATGTAAATGAAAGTGTACACAAGTGTGTATTACATTACGCACTTAAATTAATAGTAAAATATTATCAAATTAAATACAATTACAATATTTACTTTCAATTTAGACCAAGAAATTAATATGCTGCTCCGGGGTGACTGCGATCGACAGTATATAAAACTCCTTCACATCAGGTAGACATTTTTACGGTTCAGGGTAAGTTTTGAATAATTACAAATGGGCCATTCTTTGAAAAGTGAAACTTTTTCGGAAAAATTGAAGTTTTATTTTTCTGTGGTTTTGTTCCATTTTTGGAATGATCCATGTGTAAAGTTTCATGAAATACATGATTTGAAGTTTAAAATGAAACTTTTTTACTCATTTGCATAAATTTACATATTTCAATATTTTTCTAATAATCATAATTCAGAAAATAATCAAGATATCAAAAGGATAATTAGCAAGCTCATTCTTCTCACTTTCCTGTACAGGTTGATACCAACTTTGTAAAAATTCAACCTTTCATTCTTTTCTAAACCCGATATTATAAAATTCCCATTTTTCCATTCATATTGTACATGTCACACACGTGACCACCCCAAAATGTCACACACGTGACCAGACGTTGCCACATAATTAAGTACTATAAAAAAACAATGGTTTGATATAATTCTCATTCATTGCTATTGTTGTACTTACAAATGTATAGTACTTCTCTGGTAATAAGATGAACATTATAGCTACCTATTCATATTTTAAAGAATTTTCCAAATGAAATTTAGTTATGAAAAAAGCGCTCCGTGCGAAGTCACACACGTGACCCATGCCATTTGACCTCTGACATTGAGTTACGTAATCCTTATAAAATCTTTTGTGTTAAGTTTGAAAGACTACAACATATTCAAGTCACATATGAAGTAAAAATCATTATAGTCTCATACTTACTGAAATATAAGCATCCCATTTCAAAATTTGTCATGTTTTGGGTCACACACGTGGCCAAGAATGGCCCAAATGCACCTTTTTTAATTAAAGGTATAGTGAAATCCCGGCTTTGATGCAGGTTTGTAGCTTTGAATATGTGCCTATATTGATATAATGTACCACACCTTTTTTTTTTCTTCAAAGAAATCCTTAAGTTGGGCAAAAAAGGTAAATTTCATGCAACTGTTTGCCTTTTTTTCGCATGGGCGTTCCATACTCCTAGAAAAGTTATTTATAGCGGAGCGCACGGTGTGTGTACGTGCCCATTGGATCATGACTTCACATGAGGAGCACAACACGGAGTCCAAAGTACGGATGTGCATGGTTTACATGCAGAGTTAGTAAAACAAGCTCGTATTTGCTTGGAAATTGAGACTTAACTGAAAATGCTTAAGAAATGCATTGTACAAGGATGCAGCAACACATCTGAGTGTGGATCCTCCTTGATATAAACTTAAACAAATGTTTAAAAATATTGAAATCAATCGAAATAATATATCTCTGTCAATGTGAGTATTGCACTCAGCGTGGAGGTCTATGACAATAGAGTACCAAGCTATACTGTGATTGTCCTCAGTGACGTCACAAAGATGATGTCATTTTTCTTCGCCCGGGCTCAATTTTTTTACGGGAGTTCCTAAAGTGAATTTACAAGTTAATTTTTTTTATTTTACCGGGTTTTCGCACGAGGAAAATATGTTTTTATTAGTAGTCTACCTTAGATAAAGTAAAACACAATTTTGATGTAGTTTTCTTGTCTGAAGAGCTTTAAGAGGTTGTTCGTAATTTCCATTACATCAATTTGTATAGAGTCACTTCATTAACAAGATTATCATTGATAAGTTATGGTTGTGAAAATATGCCAACAAACTATATACCTGAACACAAGCAGTGAACAACGACGAAATTGCAGGCAGATTAGGTCGCATTTTATTCAACTTCTGCCGGCAATGGCTTAATTTGGCCACGCTTTTGGAATCTCGAAATTTCAGGCGCGGGCTTGGCAAATCAGGGAAAGCTTTTGCTGATGGAAACATGCAATTATGCTAATTGTAGTTATATTGTGTACAAACTTAGTACAAATTATGTTATGTATTTGGTTCACATGACTACTTTGAATGATTGCATTTTCAAAGAAAAACTCTTATCGTATTTGGATTCTCTGTGGAAAAAATTACAATATCAAATTTTGCGGGTTTTGTTGGGGGTCGGAACATTTAAAGATCCCATCTTTAAATGTATTAATTTATTAATGCATTCATTTCTATTCATATAGTTTAATCTATATGAATACTCTGTCAAAAACACGGGGCCAGATGTATGGACTAATGTAATATAATGTATTCAAAATGCAATATGGAATATATATACTGATTATACAAATTAATGTTATAAATTTCTGAGATCCTTAATTTGTTATGATGTCCATTCATTCAAATACATAACTGGATATTTGTATAATTAATGTACCATTCGAATTGCCATACTACATGTACTTTGATAATTTCTTTTTGAAAAAGAAAATAACAATCGAGTGTGAAGGGAAACATATTAAGCCTCTGTATAGCTTTTAATTCTGCACCACTTTCAGATTTATTAGGGCAAGTCCAAGCTATTTGACTTGTGACGTAGGGGGACATTTTACAGCTTCAATTGAATATTATTAAGAGGAAGGAGCTTTAATTCATAATCTTTTTGGTGCTTCGGAAAGCTACTTGTAGTCCCATTCTAAAAGCGTGACGTACGGGACCAGAGAAATTGTGACTTTTACAGAAAATTGTGTATCATGGAAACTCTCCAAATCTACAGGGCTGATAAAAACTTCTTCCAAATAAACACAACAAAAAAAGTAACTTTACCTCTAATCAAAATAGCGTAACTTTTAAACAAATGGGGTTTTAGCAACATAACTTGGCAGGAATGTTTCTATACTTATTGGCTAACGTCTCCGTGAAAATAAACTTGATCCGCCATGCCATGCATGAGTGAGCACACAAAGACAAAATGTCACTTTTCAAAAGTCACAAGAGTCAAAAAGTGACAATTTTGCCTTTGATGTGTGGTCACTCATCCATGACTCGACGCACCAATTTAATTTTCACACAGAAGTTAGTCAATAAATGTAAGAACAATCCTGCAGAGTTAGTTTGCTCAAAACCTTTTCGTTAAAAAGTTATGTAATTTGATTAAGGGGGACTTATTTTTGTGTTGGGTTTAATTGATCAGAATTGTTGGAATAAGCTAAACAAAAAAGTAAGTCCTCTCCTGATTAGAATAACATAACTTTTCAACAAAAATGTTTTGAGCAAAATAACTCTGCAGGATTGTTCCTACACTTATTGACTAACTTCTGTGTGAAAATGAAATTGGTCCATCGAGTCATGCATGAGTGAGCACACATCAAAGGAAAGATTGGCACTTTGTGTGCTCACTCATGCGTGACTCAATGGACCAACTTTATTTTCACACAGATGTTAGTCACAAATTGTAGGAACAACCCTGCCGAGTTATTTTGCTCAAAACATTTTGCTCAAAACATTTTGCTCAAAAAGTGACGCCATTTTGATTTGGGGGACTTACTTTTTTGTTGTGTTCATGAATCATGCACGTTTTTGTAATACACACAACAAAAAAGTAAGTCCCCCTAATCAAAATGGCGTCACTTTTTGACAAAAATGTTTTGAGCAAAATAAATCGGCAGGATTGTTCCTACAATTTGTGACTATCTTCTGTGTGAAAATAAAGTTGGTCCATTGAGTCACGCACGAGTGAGCACACAAAGTGCCAATATTTCCTTTGATGTGTGCTCACTCATGCATGACTCGACGGACTAATTTCATTTTCACACAGAAGTTAGTCAATTAGTGTAGGAACAATCCTGCCTAGTTATTTTGCTCAAAAAAATTTTGTCAAAAAGTTATGTGATTCTAATCAGCAGGGGACTTACTTTTTTGTTGAGTTTATTCCAACAATACTGATCAATTAAACCCAACACAAAAATAAGTCCCCCTTAATCAAATAACATCACTTTTTAACGAAATGGTTTTGAGCAAAATAACTCGGCAAGATTGTTCTTACATTTATTGACTAACTTCTGTGTGAAAATTAAATTGGTCCGTCGAGTCATGGATGAGTGACCACACATCAAAGGCAAAATTGTCACTTTTTGACTCTTGTGACTTTTGAAAAGTGACATTTTGCCTTTAATGTGTGCTCACTCATGCATGGCATGGCGGATCAAGTTCATTTTCACGGAGACGTTAGCCAATAAGTTAAGAAAGATTCCTGCCAAGTTATGTTGCTAAAACCCTATTTGTTAAAAAGTTCAGCTATTTTGATTAGGGGTGAAGTTACTTTTTGTTGTTGTGTGTATATGCATTCAGTAAACATTCTAGTACACACTAAAACAATAATTAATTCATGACTATTTTTCTCATGATAATTAATGAAAGAAAATAAGTATGCGCTTGACGTACGGGACATGTGACGTACGGGACATTTTTTCCTCACTAAAACTGAAGTATTTTTTTCATTTTTCTGTATTGATTTCAAAATCTTTAATTCTATGTTGCAATATATTTGTTCTTATTGTATAAATCTAATATTATGATGGCTTAGAAATTAAAAACACTTCAATAACAATTTGTAATCAAACTTTTAAAAAGTGAAGCTCTGAGGAACGATAATTTTCATTAATTAAGCTAATGAATTCCTAATCAACTTTTTTAGAATAATTACTTCATTTGGCTTCAAAATGTGTAGGCAGTGGCGTAGCGTGGTCGGACTGATTGGGGGGGGGGGGGGGGGGCACGAACATTATTGGGGGGGCACACCTTATGTATTTCTTTGTTTTTCAAAAAATGTCCCCTTATGTTTTCTATTGTTTTTTCGAAATTATTGGGGGGGGGGGGGGCACGTGCCCCCCGTGCCCCCCGTAGCTACGCCACTGTGTGTAGGTTACATTCTCCTGATGTAAATTACCTTTCAATTTGCCCCAAAAAGAGATAAATATGAGTAAATTAAACATAATCATCAACAATGTGGCAACCTAAATAAAATCCTATACACATGGGACTGTTCAGAAGAAAAAGTAATATCAGTGCCTTTTTAGCACTTTCTTGCAGTGTTTGAACCTGTTTGGAAGGTCTATGTGTACTGAACCACCGTCTTTCCATCATTTACATGCAGTTTTCCTACTCAAATTGATTGTTTAGTATTTTAGATAATGAATTAAAGGTAATTTTAAGATATTACAAATTTCCCCCTCAAGACATAATTTTCCATGAAAATATAGCTATATCACGAAGTACGAAATGGAAAACATGTAATTCTTTTTAGAGGTGACTCCTGAAAGTAATACCTATTCATTCTAAGCTTCTGGAGAGCATCTAAGCATGTATTCTTCTGATGATCAGCGGTTAAAACACAAACAAATACTTTTTACCTGATTTGCCGTTGCTTTATAAACACTGAAAATGCCCCGTACGTCACATTTGTTAATTAGCGAACAAATTTAAACCAAAAAATGTTTGTTTTTCATAAAACTTAGCTAGCGGGTCAGGAATATAATAAATAAAAACTTCACAGAATATGAAAGAAAAAAATCAAATGTTTCATACTGAAATGTTGGAAAAATGTGCTCATTTTTTTGTGACGTACGGGACATAGCATTTTGGGCACGAAATTTTGAAACTTGAACATTTGGTCAACTATTGCTAGTAATTAGTTGTACTAGTTTACATAATCAGTCAGGCGCAATATTGCTTTTCCAATCTCTTAAAAAAGATTGGAAAACGGCTGTTCTTGGACTCCACCGAATGAGGGCGTAAACTGTTCCCCCGCGCACTAGATTTGCTAGACAATCTTATTATAAATAGTTGGAGACTGCAGGAGGTACCAGTTGCCGTCTTGCGTAGCACAGTTTTTGCCGCGACATTCTATTTCTCTGGCTTTCTGTACCGCGCTTTTAGGGGTCGCACGGTACACGCAAAAATACAGTGTACTAATGAATTTATTTTTATGAAGACATAATAAAAATACGCAGTTTTGAAGATATTATATGATCGTATAACCCTAAACGTTGTTAATTATATGTATTTCCGGCGGATTGCAATTCGCCATTTTGCGTAGTTGCTCCTAACTCATTGATGTCAATATGCTAGAATTGCGTGAAGATCAACAGAACGTAGCAGAGCACACATTTACCGCCCTTACTCATTCAACCGTAAAGGATAACACAATAAAATCTACTGATCTAGAGATCAGTGGAACTAGTATAGTGCTGGTCCGTCATGATCGTGCTCTCAGCTCGGCCACAGAACGCTCGACAAGGAGGCGAGTTAGAGGCAGAAATTATTATTTTATACAACATTCTCTCGAGAAAAGATGTTAATCATGAACTATCAAGTGACAGATTGCAGATTTCAGCGATTGCAGATTTCAGCTGATGGCTGTGCTGGGATTTCAAAATAATCAAGAGTAAGTGACTTATTACAGTCCCACACCTTACATATTTTGTTTGTGAATGAACTTTCAACCGATCATGAATCCAGACCAATAATACGACTTACGTACATTACTCATGATTAGGAGGACAGTAATTAGCTAGTGCTAAGGGGTACTAGCCCACCTTTGTCTTATCCCTTAATGTTATGATTTAGTATTTTGTCAAAATTTGAGCCATATTGACGACTGTAATGATTAATCAACATGATGATCAATGAACCAGATGTGTTACTGTTAATGTATTGTAGTAGACTGTTGTGGCACCGTAGTTGTTAGAGTTACGTAGTTGTAAAAGTGTAACTGTCTGTGTAAAATTTGCCGTATATTGAAGTTTGTGAAACTTCACGAGCAGCTATTAGACCGCGGGCCGAACCGTGAAAATCGCCTTATTTCTTGACTTTCGTGCTTCAAATCTTGTATCTACCTGAATTTTGGCCTGTGGGTAGTGAAAAAGTCACTGAACACAAATTCATAACTCGTCAAGCTCAAAGAGTGCACATTTTTTCAAAAAGTAGAACAAACTTGGAATTTTGTTTGCAACACTCTCTGAAACATAATCCAATCCCAGTGCGTCTCTCATTAGAACGTAACAGTGTCCCATAAGCTAGGGCCAATCAGATCGCTTGTTTTATCGTTGTGCGAGGTATGTTTTGATGCGATGTAATGACACGAACTTTATCTGGATTTTGTTGTTTACATGGAAACTCAACTCACAGTAAATTAATTCGTTTAGACGAATTAATTCCGGAATAGATAAGGAATGAGTACCACTTTGAAAAATTACCAAAAACACATTTGAAGTTGATTAATAATTTTACGAAAAGAGACCGATACGCCACAAGCACTTCGGCTAACGAAGATCATCAGGCCATTGTCGCCGGAGCTGCGGGGCACTGGTCGGCTCCGACAGGTGGCATGGCATGGAGGCATAATGCAATCGCCACCAGCATGAATCTAGTATCATTTACCCCGGGAAAAGGCTATCCTAGTGACTGTCTATCTTAGAATGGATTGTGATATAATTGTCTTTTTATTTTAAAGGGAAAGTCCACCCTAAAACTAAATTAGTTTAGATAATGGCATAAAAAAAAGAGAGAAACGTGACAGTGAAGAATTTACTTTTGTAAATATTGACTAGTATTGTGTTATATTTTGTTAATTTAACCTGTTGTTTAATTGCTATGCATTGCTTTACCATGAATAGTTTATATTTGTATGTTTTATTCAATAATCTGAATGTGAATTTCTGATTAAAAATAAGAAAGTCATGAATTTTTGTAGGTGTGATCAATCAAACACAACTTGATAACTCCATGATAAAACATTTTCTGCTTCTATCTAAACCCAACTTATTTTCAGGGTGGACTTTTCCTTTGAGGAAATAAATAGAGGAGAGAAATAGAGGGGAGACGGAGAGATCAGCAATTACCCCCCCCCCCCCCCCCCACAAAAAAAAATATATATATATTATATAAACATAAAATAAAAAATAATAAAAAAAATTAAATAAATACATACATCAAAATAAATAATATGAATAATAATAAAATTAATAATTAAAACATACAGAAATAAGTAAAATAAAATACAAAAAACAAAAACAAACACACATACATACACAGACAACTTCTCTCTCTTCCCATATCTATCTTGCTCTATCTCACACACACACACACACACACACACACACACACACAAAAACATACATGTACACAAACATACAAACAATCCAGAGTCCAGACAATGCACTTATTTATCACACCAAATTAATTGATATTAGAACACGATTAGAACAGTTGTAAGAAAAAAACATAAGATAAGTCAAATTGTCCATATTTCCTAAAATCTTTATGATCTTCTTTTATCTATCTCAATGCATTTAAAATCTGCATATGCATATGAAGTTCTGGTAATTGGGCAAAATACAAAACAGTAGAAGTAATGCATATTATGAAGTAGACTCATTGTAAGAACAAAAAAATCTTATCATAATGAGGTAACATTTTCTGGCTATTGAAAAAAATCTCCCAGGTGTATGTAATTCATTTAAAAAGTTCTAGTCAGTTTTCTCTATGTTTGAAATTAATTTATAATTTTATTGTTTCATAACAACGGTCAAACTAACTCATTAATAACAAAGCTATTTGTCTGCTCCAGAAGATTGTGTACATGTTCACTGTACAGTATTAACAAGACAGTCTACTGTACTAGCAATGCAAACTTATCATAGTTCATACAACAAATATTCAAATATTCAATATCATGGTGTACTGTTTCATTGATTCATACAAAGCATGTAAACCAGACATACAATCAACTTCCCTATTACTTGCCTCTGAGGATTTGTTTTCTTTGTTTTTAAACATAACATTTCTTACTTTCATTAGTTTGTAAAGAAATACAACAAATAATATGAGCATATACATGGAAACGTTTTACATGTACATCAACATTCTTCCTAAGCTGAATCAAACCTATTCATTAAAAAAATCATGCTTTCACTAGTCCATTTCTTAACTCACTACAGAGTGCAAATATGCAAAACAGGTTCTATAGATTACATACTAGTGTGTTAATGTTAATCTTAACAGCAAAATACTACCCAGTTAAAAGAAGGCAGACATGGAAGAAACATTACTTGCACAAATACTTGTTAGATAACCACATTGTACAACATAACACATAAACTTATATGAAAACCTTTCAATTACTAATCATGATCATTAAAATGTGTAACTTATTCATCTTACATAATTGATATATTTGTCATAATGGAACAACATACTAAATGCACCAGAGTACATTCCCAGTCCAAATATATATACCTACACTGGTACAGTGTATCTATTCATAAGCAGTGAATACAAGTCCAGAAACCTCAATCTCCCAACATCTATTTTCTTCCCATTATTTTGGGTAAAATATTACATGATGAAAACAACTTACAAGTGTCATGTTATAACAAAAAAAAAATTAATAGATACATAAATAAAATAAAAACAATTACTTTCCAGGATTGTCATGGAAATTAAAAGTAGTCAAAATGTATCAGGAATCAGATTTGTCAAAACAAAATATTGGTTCATGTTTATACGGTGAGCATAAATTAATAAATACTTTATGACACTTCTTTTACCTACATGTAGCACTCTGGCTAGATGGGTACCCATTTACACATGGGTGGAACATGGTAACCATATATTCATATCTGCCTATATCAGTAGACTTTTCAAGGATATTGCAGATAATGCAACGCACTGGCAAATATACTCAGTTTATAAGTCATGGCTGGTAGGGGGTTGATGTCCGTATGAAAACTTGACCAAAGCAGTCTCTTTGGTACAGAGGAATCCTCACTTGCTGACACTTACTTGATGCTTGATGAGGTAATCCCTTGATGCAGCTGCAAAGCTATACTAGGATGATATGCTGGTGTGTCGTCATGCAGGAAGTGCCATAATACAATTTTCACTTTGCATTTATGTACAATAAAGATGCAAGAGTGAAATGTGCAAGTAAAATCTACAAACAGTCACGGTAAAGTGACCCAACAATTTGTCGTTTTCCATGCCGGTAAAACTCGAATCGTCACGGTCTACCAAAACGTGACGTGAGTGTTTAATCATTATTTGTAAACGTGAAAGCGCTTGTTACTAAGCCTAGTAATGACGTCATCCAGAATATTCTCGACGACACTACTTTTCCTTTTTGTGCGAGTGAATTCCTATGGGGATTGCGTGTTTAAAGGGATCTAGTAACTTTGTTGACATGTGCAAAAAGTGATGAAGGGTTGATGCAATGTATATTATTGTATATATCATATGTCCACAGGGTATTGTGTGAAAAATTCAAGTCAAATGGACATTGCATGGCCAAGTAATGAGCGAAAATGCAAAGTGAAATTCAATAACTCACTGCACTCACTTTGTACACAGAAGAAAAACTCGCCCGGAGTTTTTCTTATCTGAATACTTCGATCGTACATATCTTTGTAACGAAAGGGAAATTTGAAAAACCGAAACCTGTCCCATGATTTTATTGTTAATACGAATACAACAAGGTATGAGGGAACCAATAGAATGAAATTTTTATTTTGAGGATTTGGACAATGTTACTAAGTCCCTTTAAGGATTTGTCGCAGCGCACACAAAATTGTATGTAAGTGATCTGAGCTGATGCGTCGCGACGATATCGACGAGATTCGAGAGCGAGGCCGAGGCACAGTTTGACGACGCGGCGATCGAGTAAATTGCAGGCTAGGCGCCGGATATTTTCGATGATACAAAGTGAGAATGTGAGTATAGTTTGGTATATCATTATTCTTTTCTAGCTGTTACGAGGACATGCCGTATATGCCCAAGCCCAAGGCTCGACACGGCTGTGGCTGCATGAGCCATGTGCAAAGATTGCCACTGCATAGCCGGTCTACCTAGGGCCTAGGCCATCATAGCATGCAAGCTAGCACTGCCACTGCACTCTGGAATTCACTGGCTGCCGTCAATAATGATAAGGCAGATATCTAGTGCATAAAATAGCCTTGATTACGAAGTCCTGCCAGGCTTTGGGCCATAGCCGTGTCGAGCCGTGGGCTTGGGCATATGGCATGTCCTCGTAACAGCTGGAAAAGTATAATGATATACCAAACTATACTCACATTCTCACTTTGTATCATCGAAAATATCCGGCGCCTAGCCTGCAATTTACTCGATCGCCGCGTCGTCAAACTGTGCCTCGGCCTCGCTCTCGAATCTCGTCGATATCGTCGCGACGCATCAGATCACTATATGCACGCAATGAAACGTACCTGTGCAAGGCGCGGCGATTACGACTACCCCCCCCCCCCCCCCCCCCCCCCCCCCGCTGACAGGATTTTATGAAC
This sequence comes from Echinarachnius parma, assembly GCA_037951105.1. Taxonomy (NCBI): domain Eukaryota; kingdom Metazoa; phylum Echinodermata; class Echinoidea; order Clypeasteroida; family Echinarachniidae; genus Echinarachnius; species Echinarachnius parma. Next base: position 13,598 of record JBAMJV010006588.1, read on the forward strand.
CGCTAGGTCCTGGTCCTGTTGGAACCGGTCCTGGTCTAGGCTTCGAAAAAATATTACGAATAAACCTACCCCCCCCCCCCCCCCCACCGCTGACAGGATTTTTTTTCAACTACTTGGTCCTGGTCTAGGTTCAACATTTTGGGACTGGTCCTGGACCAACATCACATTTTTTTGACAAAAACCCCCTTGAAAATATCGTGGGTTCGCTAGTGATTTTGTTGCCCCCCCAATCAGTCCGACCACGCTACACCACTGAATTTTATTATTACACACAAGTAATCAATACGTGTAGAAAGTTATTTTGCTCAAACCTATTCGTTAAAATTATTTCGCTATTTTTATAAAGGGGGACTTTCATTTGTTGTTGTTTTTATTACATGTTTGTTTTTTGTGTACGTATAATTTGCGTGTATGGGAGGGTATAACTAGCTACCATTGTGTCTGGGTGTGCATGCATTTGTCTAGCTGTGTCATTATCATCCTTTGATAAGTGTATGCGCTTTTCCTTACACCATACACGATACTTTATTATATAATTTTATATTTTATTGTACATTATATATTTGTACATTTCATTGTATTAGTTTCACTAGCATTAGCTGCATCATTAGTACACTGAGTAGGTGGTAGCAGTGGCCGCACACATGTTTTTTTTTTCAAAGGGAAAGGAGAGGGGGTTATTTCGTCAGCCAAATTTCTTTGAGCGGGGGGGGGGGGGGGGTTAGCTGTAGATATTTGGAGTGAATTAAAAACAGACAAAACAGTATTTTTGGGGTACACCCCCCCCCCCCCCCAACCCGCCCCCATGGGTACGCCTATGAATGGTACATTTTCATTCATTCATTCATTTCACATAATCTATACGACATCTTCGGCCCGAACCAGCTATTTTGCCATTAGTCTCTTCCCAATGACAATTTACGTTATTTTTTAAAACGCAAGTGGCAATTTACGTGACTGTTCGTAGATTGCATATAGCAGGTCAACAAATTGTTGGGTCACGTTACCCTACACTTCGTAGATTTGGGTGACCTGTTTCACAAAAGGTACAGAACCTGAACGTGACGTGAACGTGACTGTTCGTACCAAGCCAAAAAACACGTATAGTGACATTTAAACAACGTGGAAGCCCACGGGAGGCTGCACTACTCTAATGGTGGGTAATGTAGCCATTTGAAAGGTAGTCAGTCCTGTTGTATTGACGACCGGCCCAGGTAGATGGTTCCAGACTCGTATGGTCCGTGGATAAAAGGAGAACTTGTACGAGTCAAATAGTAGATAATGGAACGGTGAACTTCAGGTTGTGATCATGTCTTGAATAATAGTTGGCTTGGCGGACTTCTGGTGGGAAAGGCACATGGACTAGCTGATGATGGATCTTGTTAAAGACCGTGCACTGTGCAAAGAGTCGCCGGATGTGTAGTCGGTCCCACCCAAGGGCTGTCACGAGCGAAGAAGATGTGGTGGATCTGTAATCGCAGTGTACAACGCGGGCAGCTGCTTTTTGCGCTTGTTAAAGTCTTGGTGGCTCTTCTTGGGGCTATTCTGTTAATAGCTGTGTCTTCACAGCATCTGCAGGTTTTTAAAAATAATTCAAGAAAAGGAGAAGGGAGAAAAGAAAATTATTATTTTTTAAATCAAAATCATTCTAAATATGAAAATCTATGAGTCATTAGGTGACTTCAGGTAGATTGTTGAAGTTGGTGTTGGTGTTGAGAAGGTACTTTATACAGATGATACTGTTCACATTAATCATGTCATTGATAGGTCAACACCGATTGGACGTCATGCCTTTATGTGATCCTCTCCAGCTGCACACTCCTTGCACTTTTCATAGTTTTTTATCACTAGATGATTTAAACTTGCTCTGAGTTTCGATGACATGTATGGCACAGAAGTCGGATTTACTTGCCTCGAAACTTTCCGTCGCACCGAACGAAATAGTGGCAGTCATGATCCAGTGACGTGATGTTGTTTACGTTTGGCCGGGCCGACTATCTTGCGCATGAAACAAAGAGCGTGATTGGTCGGTCCACAAATCACGCTATGAGCAACGTACTGTGATTGGTCTTTCTTACCGTCGAAACTGAAAAATTGTGGCAATTTTTTTTGTTTTTTTTCTTCATATTTTCAGAAAATGTGCAGGTTTTGTTCTTGACGAGTTTCAGGTATTATTTCAATACTACTTTTACACATGTCGACAAAAAACTAGCTAGATACAAAATTTGAAGCACGAGATGAAACGATATTGGACCTCGGCCCACGGTCTATGTGCCCGTAACTAGTGAGTAAGTGATGACTTGCGAGTGGAGATCCATGTACCATGGTTCATCCTTCCACAACTTCGGAACACATCCTTCCAGAACAAACATACTTAACATCCAGCACCTTACCCTATACACAAACAAAATGACAAAATAAGCCATTATTTTGGGATAAGCCTGCCGAGCTACTAGCACGTCCAGCCGGCGTTTATTTCAAAACTTTGGTTTGTTTTGTTTTATCTTCTTCAATATACAAAATTACAAACAAATATTCATACAATGAATATAATTGAGATACATAGTACAAGCTGACTAATCTCAGTTAAACTATAGTCTTGTGCCTAAATAAATAGACCGGGATTAAAAAACCAGAGATAAAACTTAATAAGCGCAAGCGCTCTGGAAAAACCCTATGACTATGAATAAATCTATACCGGTAAAACATTCTAAGCACCAGCTCAATCTGCATAGATACAATATCAACCTTATAAAAACCATAATATGCAACATTACGCAAAATGTAATGAAGGATCTCGAATCTAACAACAATGCTGTTTATACACCGTGTCCCAGAAAAAACGAAACCGGGTTTCATGGCAGAAATTTTATGTTATAATGAATAATTTCCTTGATGATATATATATGTCTGAAAAGCTATGTGTCTCTTCTTTTATTTGATATACAACTTATGGCACATAATTCACGCATGACTGAATTAGAACGATAGAAAGTGGTGTTACCAAAATTCAATTTGCGCGCAGAAATTGCAAGTTTGGGTGAGGTTTTGGGGAGAGTTTTAAGAGTAGTAAACGAACTTATTTTGAAAAAGGACAGACACCGCATGAAAATTCATAATTTTATCTTTTATATGACACCTCATGATTAAAAAATAAATTATATATGCCAGAGAACGAATACAATGAAAACATGCTTGATTCCAGCCCAAATGAGTAACTTTCCTGGTCTAACCTGTTTCCCGATCCCCATGTTTGTGTATATTCACTCATGCATCAAAGTCCATTGTCAGCTGCTGGTCAGGAAAGCTGAGCGACTTCTTACTCAACTTTCACTCATTCGGGCAGAAATCAGGCATGTTTTCATTGTACTCGTTCTCTGGCATAAATCATTTATTTTTTTAGCATGAGGTGTCATGTAAAAGATAAAAATATGAACTTTTATGTGGTGTTTGTCCTTTTTAAAAATAAGTACGTTTACAACTCTTAAAACTCACCCAAACTTCAAATTTATGCGTGCAAATTGAATATTGGTAACACCATTTTCCATTGTTCTAATTCAGTCATGCTTGAAGTATGTGCCATAAGTTGCACATGAAATGAAAGAAGAGACACAGAGCTTTCCAGGCATATATATATCATCAATTAAATTATTCATTATGACAGAAAATTTCTGCCATGAAACCCGGTTTCGTTTTTTCTGGGACACGGTGTACATATTGTATGCTCAGTAATTATACCACGTTTGACGTATAAAATCAAACGTGCATGTAGCGTGTATCGAAAGGCTAGAATGACTTTCTTCTATATACCGCGCCCTACACGGGCGCCTATCCTTCCATACAAATTTCCAATTTCCCGCTCCCGCGGCGGAATCAATAGATTCCGCCACGCATGCCTGAGCACAATTAAGTGTCCTCACTTATTTGCCGTTTAAACAATATTTGCCTGCTATACCATGTAACGCAGGCAAATATACATGTTCATCCTTCCACAACTTCGGAACACATCCTTCCATAACAAACATACTTAACATCCAGCACCTTACCCTATACACAAACAAAATGACAAAATAAGCCATTATTTTGGGATAAGCCTGCCGAGCTACTAGAATACAGCAAAGAAGGGCAGGTCTATACAAAATCATAAAATATAAAACATTAAATGAGATTAAAAAGACAAAGCCATCAGATTATTATCATAAAACTTCATATAAACAACAAGCACGCTTATACCAACTGTTGGCCAAACACAATGTATTGGTCTTACTGAGACTCAAATACGTGCAAAAAACTATAACATCAATTAAAAATCACAACATTCAACATAGTCTCATTCAATAATTCTGAAATTTCAATATAATATATGCACTATGATAACGTGCAGAATAATAGAACGACTTGTTCATAATTTATATAAATTTCGTCTTGTCTCGTTATAGTGTAGCATAACTATAATAATTGAAATTAAGATACAGATAGTCTCTCCTCGAGACTGTCATCATTATTAATAAACTCAAAAAGTATGCCAAATTACGAATCTATATCAATGATTCTACTATACATTTCAACTCACAAATGAAAATAAATATCTCATAACTGTAGAGCTTGAGATACTGATAGCCTCTCCTCGAGACTGTCGTCAACATAACCATCTTTGGCCTTTTCACTTTTCCATCTACCATGCTTTTTCCAGATTATATCGTTCACCCTGGCCCTGGCAGCAGCCGTAGCCCCACTGGCCCTCAACGAATGAATACCGACATTCAAACCTTCCCCTACCTCCTTCAGCCGCGCTACGACTGTTTCACGTGTTCTAGTATAGCTCATGGGCTTATTCTTATGTATTAAAAACCTTCCCTTCTTGCAAGCATAAGCAGGCTTGAATAAAAAATGATCCGACTTCGAATCAATTCCTGCACAAGCCATATAACGATGCAACATGTCGACAGGACATGCGTGAGTCTGACCTTTACTAATGACTACATCGTCACCCTTCCTAAACTGGTCTGTTTTACTCTTAGACAAATGCACTGATATGTAAAAGTAATGTCATGACATTTTAGAGACCTGGCTTCATCGAATCTCAGAAATCCGCTAAAACAAAGAACAATAAAAGCTAGGTCGCGGAGAATAAGAATGTCTCGCGTGCATTTGTATTTTTCACAAAGCGATACTATCTGCTCCGTTGCCAATATGTCCTTCTTTGAAACCTTCTTGTAATTGCTCCTCTTGGCTGATTCGACCACATTTTTCACAAAATCATTGGATGTAGGGTCTTGAAGACCTCTCATATTGTGAACCCATTTAATGGCGTACATGGCGCTCTGAATAACGCTGGGCGATTTTCCTACGTTAATCAAACTCGTCAAATATAAAGCAACGTGGATGGGCTCGGCCGGTATCGCTTGGCCGCCCTCAGCGGTGATAAAATCCTCCCATCTCTTGAAAGATGCATAGTACTTCTTGGTAGTCGCGTCGCTACGTGACTGCACTAGATGCGACGACATGCTGTCGGCTAAACTCAGGAGCTTGCTGGTAGATGCTCCAGATGCCTGAACTTCGTTGACAATGGCTTTTCGCAGACCTATGCCTGTCGGAATGAAGAAATCAAAAACTTAACTTAAAAGCAATCATTGTAAACTCTTGTTTGAGGGAACCGAAAATACCATTATTGCCCCTTCCTTTCTTCACTGCATTAGAAGAAAAAGTGAAGGAATCTTCAATGAAAGATACAAATTTCCTTCCAGGCCAAAATGGTGCTGATTTCCAAAGTGGAACTACCAATGTACCCTTGGCATGCTCTTTCCTTGCTTTCTCGACCACCCTTGCTGCCAAGCGAGGTGGAGGAACCCACCAATTTACATCACCATTCCATGTCTGTTTGAACGCATCTACGCCCTCTGACTGGGGGCATCCCCATCTTGAATTAAAGCGTTCACATTTAGAATTATAATCACAGGCAAATCTATCTACAGTATGAGGACCCCACTTCTGATCCAAAAAATCAAATATATGGGAGCTTATTGCCCAGTCGTCACTATCAGCAATCCTACTAAGGTCATCTGCCTTTTTATTCTGTTCCCTGGGTATCCATACAGGATCTAAGAGCAAACCATACTGCTCACATGTGTCATGTATTTTCAATTGCAATATCATGTTTCGATAGTCAACCTATTCGAAACGTCGAGTCCCTCCTACCATCCACCCTCTCCTCGCAATACCAACAGTCCTTTCTAGGACTATCAACAGTCCTTTCTAGGACTAACAACTGTCCTTTTTAGGACTCTCCTAGAAAGAATACCAACATTCCTTTTCAGGACTATCCCAACAGTCCTTTCTAGGACTAACAACAGTCCTTTCTAGGACTACCAATTGTCCTTTTTAGGACTCTCCTAGAAAGAATACCAACAGTCTTTTTCAGGACTATCCCAACAGTCCTTTATAGGACTACCAACAGTCCTTTCTAGGACTATCAACAGTCCTTTCTAGGACTACCAACAGTTCTTTTTAGAACTCTCCTAGAAAGAATACCAACAGTTCTTTTCAGAACTACACCAACAGTCCTTTCTAGGACTACCATAGTCCTTTTCAGGGCTTACCAATCCACCCATCTCACATGGTGTACCCGTAAACCACACGTATTATATACACCACCATGGAAACCGATACTTACAAGCAACATTTAATATCATGTAACTGTCTATTTCTACTACCCTTCTGGACAATTCTTGTAACATTTCTGTTATCCGTATACCAACGGACGTTCTGTGCCCTTTAATCTCCCAAGAAACACCCAAGTACTGCCTGTGTTGCTCAAAAATTTCCACGTGGTGGTATGCTGATTTGAGATCGAATGTAAAAACAAAATCCCCTGTTTGGAAAATATCTTTAGCCACAGAAGCATCCTCGTACTTGAATTGATTCTTATATAAATGAGGATTAATGTGTCTACAGTCAAGAACAAGTCTGCACTTACCTTTGTTCTCAGAAACAGTCAAAGGATTTACCACGATTGGCTTTGTATGAACTTCTGACACACAGCCCTTTTCTAATAATTTATCTATCTCTTCCAAGACAAAATCTGAATGATCACTTGCGGATCTATTATTTCCAGCCGAACGGCAGAGGAAGATCGGCCCTGTACTGAAGCGGGGATTTCATTAATACAGCGTACCGACTCCGGTTTGACCCCTACCGTAGAGCTCTCCGAGAAGGCCCTTTTTCAAACGACGATATCTCCTTTATTTTATCACTTTTTTTGCGCTCTGTTTTTTGAAATATCATAGTAAATATCTGGAGTTACTGAATATTTAAGAATATTTATTATACGAATCCTGTAAATAATTCCATTTCTACGTTAAAAATTTGTTTTTTTACAAAGACAAAAACTTTGCAAACAACTCGAATTTTGACACAGTTTTATTTTTGAGCCCAAATGAAAGTCTAACGTATATAATCACAATTTATTCCTCTTTCCGAAAATATAAACATGGGGGTGTAAATGTTTTAATATGGGTCAGGATCCAGCAAAATCTAACCCAACTACAATGTCAAAAACTCATCAAAACACGACCGTTGAGAAGAGACGATATCCTGCTCTGTGATTGGTCAGTCAGCGGCCGAGAGGAATTACTTCATTCCCTTCGGACTGGGGCGTATTCTGCTAGCGCAAAATAACTATCAAAATGTAATTTATTTAATATACAGTCATAATTATTTGTAGTTTTAGGGTACAAACGGATGAAATGACCTTATATAAACATTTGTATGGATATCCAACAAACATTAACAACTCTCATATACATGTTTATGAACGAAATTCAGTCAGGATATGATCACTGCAGTCCCACGTACTGTATTCCAAGAACATACCACTCGAGAATGCGAACGAGCATTCTCATTGGATGATACAAAGGAGTGTACGAATTCAAACAACGCAACACTGCACCAGAGTCCAGCCGCGGAAAAACACACGCGTGCTGTGCGTGAAAGAGAAAATCTCTCTCCCCTTCTCTCTTCATCACGGGGAATCACCTGACGTGGATCACGCAGCTTCACAAAATGACGTCATCATTCTACCGCTAACTGGCCAATCACAGCGCTAGATCGAGTATTTTCCTAAACTGCGAGTCGTTACGATTTTGACAGTGTAGTTGGGTTAGATTTTGCTGGATGCTGACTCATATTACAACATTTACACCACCTTATTTATATTTTCGGAAAGAAGAATAAATGGCGATTCTAAACGTTAGACTTTCATTTGGGCTCAAAAATAAAACTATGTGTCAAAATTCGAGTTGTTTTCAAAGTTTTGTCTTTTGTAAAAAACACATTTTGAACGTGAAAATTGAATAATTTACAGGAATCCTATAATAAATATTTTTAGATATTCAGTAACTCCAGATATTTATTATGATATTGCAAAAAACAGAGCGCAAAAAAGTGATAAAATAAAGGAGATATCGTCGTTTGGAAATGTGCCTTCGCGGAGAGCTCTACGGTAGGGGTCAAACCGTAAGTTTTGTGTTGCGCGTGCGAGGAGGACGTGTCCCGGGCAGTGCAGTGCCCGTCTTTTTGTTTAATTTTTTGTTTAAATTTCACTTTTTTTCGTTGAAATTAATGCAATAGTTTGTTGATTTATACCCCGTCATGCTATCAGAGCTAATTGTTTATTTTTGGATGTAAGAAAAACCGTAAATTTCCGGCTGCAAAAATTGGATCCTAGTGAGTCATTCTGTGAATTGGAATACAACAGTCCCATGCACTCCATTTGAAGTCAAGTTCGCCTCCCTCCATCTGAGACGCTCGACGCATGCGCATTCTGACACATCACTGGCTTCACGCGGGAAGGTCGGCCATTTTGAAATTTTATTTTTGATATAATTTTGCAACGATACAAGGACCTGACGGATTCTTCTTTCTGCTTATGTGTTTGTTGACCGGTCCACCATGGTATCTTTCACACCTGCTGTGATTCTGCTCATTTTTGTTGCTGCCATTTCCAGCCTTTTCCCCAATACCGGACTTATACAAGGTCAAGGTCAAGGGCAAGATCAAACTCAACACCAAGACCATCTTCATAACTCAAGTAAGATCCTTCCATCATCTCTTCAAACACATATAAGAGCTCTGTGTGTACTAAATCCAAATTCTATTAATGGTTATGCTAAAGTGAAACTTTCAAGTTATAAACATGACCTATTGAAAATTGATAAAGCAAAGCTTACATCATGCATCCTCCTTCTAGCTTTATCATTATCTAACGATGTTCAAGTAAACCCAGGCCCTGTCAAGTTCCCATGTGGCCTATGCAAGAAATCTGTAAGATGGAACCAACGTGGTGTGTGCTGTGATTCCTGTGATGTTTGGTACCATGCGAAATGCCTGGATATGAACACACCATCATATGAGGCTTTACAAGCATCGCATGTTTGTTGGATATGTTACACATGTGGTATGCCAAATTTTTCATCTTCATTATTTAATAGTTCTTCCGAAATTGAATGTTCAAACAGCTTCTCGCCTCTTTCTCCTTTGGAAGATGCATCTTCTGTGTTCACGCCATTAGCTATGTCTTCCCCTACAACTGGTGGCGGTGCTAAGTCTAAGGCTAAGCTCCCTCCATCTAACAACAAGGCCAAGGCTAAGCAACATTGTAACCGTAAAATTAGGGCCGTAGTCATTAATTTTCAGGGCCTTAGAAGTAAAATTGAATCGTTGACTGAACTTATTCATTCTGTTAATCCTGACATTATATTTGGAACTGAAACTTGGGCAAATGATTCCATTAGTAATTCTGAACTCTTTCCCTCACACATCGACCTTTACGATATTTGGCGGAAAGATCGCAAAGACAGCCATGGGGGTGTCCTTATTGCTGTAAGGAAAACTTTGTTAGCCATTCCTCTCCCTGACCTCGATGCAGACTGTGAAGTTTTATGGGCCAAGATCAAGTTCTCTGGATATAGGGATATCTATCTAGGAGCTTTCTATAACCCACATCACAACGACCCTCGCGGCCTTCCTGGTCTTGAGGTTTCGATGAGTAAACTTCCTCCAGATGCATACAAGATTCTCGCTGGTGATTTTAATTTGCCAGACATTAATTGGGAGTCTGACTCAGTCAAGCCTAGCTCTGCTAGAATCTATAAAAGTAGTGAACAGTCATGTAACCTACTTCTTGATATTGCTTGTACTCATAATCTCCAGCAAGTTGTTAACTTTCCAACAAGACAACAAAATATGTTAGATCTTCTGTTCACCAGTAATCACACGCTGGTGGATTCTGTCAAGCCTATTCCGGGAATTAGTCATCACGACTCCATTATTCAGGTTGACTTAAACGCTTCTGTTAAACACCAGAAAACTCAAGCGCATAAAGTCTACAATTATAAGAAGGCTGACTTTGACAAGATCAGATCTGAGCTACTGGCTTTTTCTGATGTCTATTTTAATAATGATCCTGACGCTCTGTCCGTTAATCAGAATTGGGAAGCCCTAAAGTCTAAATTACTCTATTTGAAAGAAAAGTGCATTCCTAGTAAGATGAGTAGTACTAGGTTCAATATTACACGTGAAATTAAGTGCAAGATCAGACAGAAGCATCGCGTGTATAATCGAGCTAGGAAAAGCCAGTCTCAGGAGGATTGGAGTCTTTTCAGGGAACTTAGATCCCAAGTTCAGAAATCTCTTCGATCTTCCAGATGGAAATATCTAAACGAGGTGATTGGCCCTAGCCTGAAAGATAAACCTAAAGCCTTCTATCAATATGTTAAAAGGCTCAGACAAGATTCCACAGGTATCCAACAACTTTACCACAAAGGATGCCTTAGATCGTCTAGCCAAGAAAAGGCAGATATCTTGGGCTCTCAATTTGAATCTGTCTTTACCACCGAACCAGACATCCCCCTGCCTAACATTCTTCCTTCCAAGTACCCATCTATGGCGGATATAATAGTTCAGGGCAACGGTGTTGAAAAACTCCTCAGGGGATTAGACCCATCTAAATCATCTGGTCCTGACAATATCCCGGCCATTCTCCTGAAAGAGACAGCCTCTGAAGTTAGCCCTATCCTCACACACATTTATAATCAGTCATTAAAGACTGGTGTCCTTCCTGACGACTGGAAGAAGGCCCACATAGCCCCCGTCTTCAAGAAAGGTGATAAGACGAAAGCTGAAAACTATCGTCCTATCTCCCTGACTAGCATAGCTTGTAAAACCCTGGAACATATCTTGGTTTCATCAATTATGAAACATCTTGATACCTATTCCATCCTCTCTCCTTGACAGCATGGATTCAGAAGAAAATATTCTTGTGAGACACAGTTGTTGTTAGCAGCTCATGACCTTGCTGATTCTTATAAGAAAAAGAAGCAAGTCGACATGATTATGCTAGATTTCTCGAAGGCCTTTGATAAGGTCCCGCACAATCGCCTATGGATACAGAACTTCCTCTCCAACCGTGAACAGTCTGTAGTCTTGGAGGGTGTCAAATCCAAGGCCTCCCCTGTTATATCAGGTGTTCCCCAGGGTACCGTCTTGGGCCCTACACTCTTCCTTCTCTATATCAATGACTTGCCTGATCAAACTTCATCAACAACCAGACTATTCGCTGATGATTGTATGCTTTATCGTGAAATCAACAGCAGCGCAGATGCTCGGATGTTGCAGAAAGATCTTGATGTACTTCAGCAGTGGGAAAACACCTGGCTGATGTCATTCAACCCTGGCAAATGTATTGTCATGAGGTTCTGCCCTTCTCGATATCCAGTGAATTGCAATTACTACATCCATAACTCCCTTCTACAAATCTGTGAGTCTGGAAAATACCTTGGAGTCACCTTGTCCAATGATTTCAAATGGTCATCACATATCTCGGCAATCTCTAAGAAAGCCTCCCAACAGCTTGGTTTCATCCGCCGAAATACAAGGTTCCTCCCACAATCCTTCAGAGAGGCGGCTTACAAGTCTCTTGTGCGTCCTCACTTAGAATATTGTTGCAGTGTTTGGGATCCCAATACAATCTCAGAAATCCAGACACTAGAGAGGATACAAAGACAAGCTGCTCGTTATGTCACGGCTGATTATCGAAGAACAAGCAGCGTGTCCGTTATGATCAGCAAGCTAAAATGGCCCAGCCTATCTTCAAGGCGCGCTGTGAGCAGACTCACCATGGTTTATAGAATCATGAATAACCTCGTTGCAATTCCTCCAGATACATTTTTCACTATAAACTCATCTAAAACTAGGAATAATCACAACATGTGCTTCCAAACATACCGTCCAAGGGGCAATATCGACAAATTTGCATTCGCTCAACGGACTATACTAGAATGGAATAAACTTCCTAGTACAGTGGTTAATGCAGTCTCACTTGATCAATTCAAAGATCTTGTAACAAACCACTATGAATCAACACATTTTGATTAGGCCCACACTCCTCCTTATATCGTGTACACAAGTTAAGTTCATCTTCGAGCTGCATTATAGCCCTTTGAAGATTATAGAAGAAGAAGAACCGGAGTCGGTACCCTGTAGAATGAAATATACGTGATTTTGCACGCCTGAAGATTGGCTGTTTCTCAATTCTTTGCTATCCGGCAAAGTGTGAATAGGCAATTTATAACCATTCTCAACGATATCTAAAATATCGGCACTGGCCCCAAAATCGGCCCACTTACCCGCCCTATCCTTCAACCTACCCACCGGAGAAACTGTCGTTTCGTTCCCGGTGCTTACGGTTACGGGCTTTAAAGGGGTAGTACAGTTTTGGTAAGGCTGAACTTAAGTAACCAAACCTGGACAGTAACTTTATAAACTAATAGAAATAACTCCACCATGCTCAAAAGGTATACAAAATTACAAACGACTAAGTAAAAAGCACGTTATCATTCAAAAAGAGCCATTAAAACACAAGAGGGCGCTTTCTAAAAAGCCATTGGTTTCATCCATTTTTCATACAAAATTATGCATGTGATGTTTTATTGAAATAATGATTAAATAGAGAGATCATCAACAACTATTTAAAAACGCTTTTGAACATTTTTGAAAAAGTGCAAGCATTTTTTAAATTTTTTGAAAAAATCATCTAATTATTTGGGCCCCAAATAATTATAAGATCAGATATATTTATTGATATTTCAGCCGTTTCTGGGTCGATTTTGACCAAATAAATTTAATCTGCCATTAAAATTGCATGTTCTCTCAAATTTGACACTCAGTTTTTCATTACCTCACAAAGAAATTGTGATGTGCAGCGCCCTCTCTACCAAAACTAAACTACCCCTTTAAATTGATGCCCATATCTTGGCTCTCAAATTCTGAACCCTTTGAAACCTCAAGAGGGTACTCAATTTTTTCTTCGTTCGGAAGAACAAAAATAGATTCACTTATCTGATCTGATCTTGCATTTCTGGCCAGGCAGTCCGCCTTCCAGTGCCCCGGCTTTCCACACGCGAAGCAAAGCCCCGGCTTTCTGCGCTCCTCAGCTTTCGGGCGACCGGCCGGTGGGTAGCAGTCCTCTTTCATGGGTGGTTTCCATGTTGCTCTGTTGGGCGGATATGGTTGAAATCGCCTCGCGTCCGGCTTCTTAGCCTTCTTGACTTTCCTCTCGGCTCGTGCCTCTGCCTTGAACATCCGCTTCTCGTTGTGGGAATTCTCAGCTAACGAATTTTTCTCATACTCAGCGACCATCTTCCATCCTAAAGGCGAACTGTCCGCCATTTTGATTAACTTCTGTCTTTTCTCAATAACATCAATACCTTCGGCTATTTTGGCTCTGGCATCCAAAACTGCTGTAGAGCCGTCGTTAGCGTCTTTAAGACTCTGCTCAGCTTCTTTAAGCTTTCGATGTACTCTCACATTTGTTTTGAACTGCTCTTCGTTCCCTTTTCGTTGAAATTTGTAGTTGTCGGTGTGCATCTCCTCAATCTTTGCAACTTGAACGTCACTCAAAGCTTTCTGAGAATCATTGATAGACCGCTGAAAAGTGCTCAGCCTGTTCGATATCAAGTTATCTAAATCTGAAAGAAGCTGATTTTGGCTTTGATGAACTTTGCTGTCTATCATATCTGCTATACTGCTAGGATCCATTGGTGAAAAACGGTAGCATAAAATGGCCGTGGCGAATCTACGTTCACACGGGCTGCGAATCAAACGTGCATGTAGCGTGAATCGAAAGGCTAGAATGACTTTCTTCTATATACCGCGCCCTACACGGGCGCCTATCCTTCCATACAAATTTCCAATTTCCCGCTCCCGCGGCGGAATCAATAGATTCCACCACGCATGCCTGAGCACAATTAAGTGTCCTCACTTATTTGCCGTTTAAACAATATTTGCCTGCTATACCATGTAACGCAGGCAAATACATTTCCTGTGGTACGTGGGCATGACGTACCGGTACGGTTACATACAGTAGTCGAACTCGATTGGATGTATGGTGGCTCTAAATTCGAAACTAAATAAAACAATCATATGGATATGGCCACCCACTTGATAGATTGATTAACTTTCAGATTTAGAGCCACGAATACATCCTCTCGAGCTACGGATGTAACCGGGTTGGCGCATGTGGGCACCGCAGGTCACAGGAGTACACTCCTCATTCGCAAGTCACCGGTAGCTAGCGGCATTGCTGCTCGTGAAGTTCCGCTAACTTCCACTTTACATGTACCTACCGATTGCAAGTGCAATTTTTTTCCAAATGGCTACAATTATCAGGGGTAAGGAAAAAGTGCAGTGCCAGTGAGTGGCGATATTTAACATGGGTAAATGACACCCCTGCAAGTCAAGGGGCTGAATGTATAAGGGTAAATGACAAGTACATAGACGTACCTAGGGGGGGGGGGGGGGGGGGGGGGGTGGTGCGTTGAGTGTGTATGCATTAGAAAGGTTCCACTTTTTGTCAGTCTCGAGTCAACTTTTGATCAGGTCCCGACCATCTAAACCAGTGGTCTCAGGTGACCCCCCCCCCCCCCCCCCCCCCGCCCAACTAGTGTCCTCGGCCTCAACAATCTACATTATATTAAAAAAAAAAAAAAAAAAAAAAAACAATGAAAAAATGCTCTAAGTGTTAATGTACTACTACATTCAACCAATAGAATAGGCAATACATATGTTTAGTTGATTTAATATAATATCGCAACCATGTTGAAATCATTCATATGAAGTCCTTTATAATAATATCTACGATTTATATAGCGCCTATTATGATTGATAATCATCTCTAAGCAATTAATATTATTACCCCAGCACAGCACACAAAGTGCATGTTTTCCACTCTCTGGGAGCATTCCAGCCACGGGCAATCTTGTACATGTATACCACAAAAAAAAGTAAAAATAACGTGCTTGACTTCTTGATCAGTAGTTTTCAGAAGTAAAAATCCCAACCCAACCCAACCTCTTCTCAAGGTTGGGGTTTTGTCATACTCAATAAACGTGGGGGGAAAATTAAGTCTGTTTGTTTTTTCATGTTAATCTACTGTACTTGAAAATTTGAAAACAAAAGAGCACAATCAGGACTCAATTTGAAATACAATTTTGTTTTCATTTCTTTTGCAGATATGCTCATCCCATCATGAAACACAAAAGTCATACAGCGAAGGGCCTTGATGAAAAGAATGATCACATTCAGTTCGCACGTCGTTTGCGTTAGACCAACACCGATGAGCACTACAATCCCACAATCCCACACAATCCCACCTCAACATGGCTTGGTGGACTTTGCAATCTGACATGGCATTGCAGTCCGCTGATGACAGAACCAGCAAGCAACTTTACATCGCAAACATTTCATCAGATTGAATGACGATGTACATGGGCCCATTTCACAATGTTCATCCCATACCTGCACGGAAGTGCTTCTGAAAACTACTAGATCAAGAAGTCAAGCACGTTATGCGAGTTCTTAAAAAAGACCATTCGAAGACATCTTGGGTGACAAAACCTCCGCTCTGCATGGTTCTACACTGTACACTACAGGCTGCCACCTGGATGATCATCTTCAATCGTCCGCTTCGCACACGACTTTCCACGTCCAGCTTCGGGCAATTACTGATCAAGAAGTCGAGCCATTATGCAAGTTCTTTAAAAAATCCATTCGAAAACATCTTCGAAGACAAACCTCTGGTCTGCATGGTACTACACTATAGGCTGCCCCCTGGATGAATGATGATCATCTTTAAGTCCTCTTCGCACACAAAAAGAGCTACATTGTATATGTTGTTACTTCATGAATTCTTAACCCTAACCAGGCCAGGAGGGTGTGGAATCCCCCCCCCCCCCCCCCCCCTCGACGTTTCGCGTGATAATTCTGCATGATATTCCACAGACGTCGAAAAACAAAGAAATACATAAGAAATTTAAAAAACAAAGAGAATACGTAAGGAAATTTGGGCTTCCGCAAGTTTTAAATGTTGAAAACCTATTAATTAAGTCGTAACGTATATTCATGATAACAAAATTAGCAGATTCTGAGCAATATTTAGGGACTTACAGACAAAAAGAGGATTTCTGCATAAATTTGCATAAATAATTAGAAATTTATTTTTTTCAAAAAATATCAATGCAATCTTGTAGCTTATTTTGCAAGCTATCTGTTGTGCCAAATGTTATGGCGACAGCGTTGTTCGACGGCCGGGGGGGGGGGTGGGGGTGGGGGGGGGGGGTGGGGGGGGGGGGGGGGAGGGTGGAATCAACCCCCCCCCCCCCCCCCCCGTCCCCCCTCTGCTTAGCATAGCCAAAATAACCCGGTCTGATTAGGGTTAAGACTTGGTGGAATTATTCCATTATATATACATTTTGTTTTGAGGGTCAACATTTTAAAATTATAATTATAAATCAAATAATCAACCGTTCAAACAACCTGTCTAAGTGGTCATCTGTCTATAGCAGCAAAACTGCCAATAGTGGCCACCAAAAGTGATCCCTTGCAGGTTTGCAGAGAAAACCAGTGTTATGGAACCTGCCTATAGAGGTCACCTGAGTACAGTGACCACTTATTTTGTTTTGCTTGGGTAATTACTATACACAGGTATTACTGTATTTGATAAACAAACAAAGAAATATATTTATAAATTATAAAAACAGTACAAATTATCAGGAATAGGCTGGTTCCTCAAAAAAAGTTTGCTGTATTTTTATTGCTGATGGTCTAAAGAAATATATCGTGAAATTAATAATTATGAGCAAAAATACCAATATTCATGCACGTATGCAAATGTGTGAATTTTTACAAACAATTTAGTAGATGACCACATTCTATACACTTTACATACTTATCAGATAATTGTGGGGCCCCACAATTATTACAAATGGATATTTCAGCTGTTTCTTTCAATTTTGACACTCAAGTTGTTTACTATCTCACAAAAAATGTCTTTGTGTTGCGCCCTCTATACCAAAACTCAACTATTCCTTTATGCTACCATACATACTTGGTCGAACTGCTGAAACCATGTATAATATAAATAGAACACGTTTATGAAGCACACACGTGCATTCAATATAGAGCTGGCTTGCTATAACATGTGTCGCAGTTGTCTTTATTTCAAAGCGCAAAATAGAAACATTACAGAAACCACCTGCTGATAAAGACCACCCTTTTCTGTCTACCTATATTGTGGTCTTTATGGGCAGGTTTGGCTGCAGTCACTTACTTTAATTGATCCTATTCCATTCTAGTAAATAATTTGTACATTTCATTGTGCATATTTTTGTATAGATATAGCAGCAATCACGGGCGTAGACCATGACATTGATACCCATTCAAGTGGGGAGGGGGGGGGGGGGGTGATCTATTCATGTCATCCCCCCAGTTGAATAGGTATTACGTAACTCGCTACGCCCGTGGCAGCAATAGATTTACATGTAGCATTGTTTATAATACAGTAGCTAATTCTAGCTAATACAGTAAATCAAAAGTCACTTAATGTGTTATTACACACACATTTGTTTTATGTGTGATATGTTTTTAATACAATATATATGGTTCTGTTGTCAATGAGTATAGATTCAGTTGTAAATGAAAACCATGCATTATTTGTGCATTATGCAATATATTGTAATTCTAATAATACAGATTAGTTGTATTTATTCAAGGTAGTCTAAATCCCCTTGGTTTTGAGATGGGGTGCACTGTGCAAGTAATTGTACAGGTTTGAACTGTACCTGATAACAATCACCTGAAACCTGTAAAAAGTCGCCAACAAAACCCAACGGTCCCACCTGATTCCGTAACTGGCGTCCGCAGGAAATGTGTCGATAGCAATCGCCTGGTTTCAACAAAGACAATTCATGGTGAAAACTGAAAAAATCGCATACGCAATGAAATTAAACCAACTTGCAAGAACTACTGCAAATAACACAAATCCGAGTTTACTATATCCCAGCTAGCCACCTGACGTCGGGCCGATGTCGGAAGTTGGTTGCCGGATGTCGGCATATCGCCGTTGGCTCGAGGTTAAAATGTCCGCCAGCCCAACATCGTCACGACGTCATTTTTGTGATATATTGGCATAACGTCATTTTCCGACAATGGCCCAATATCATCTCATGACATGATGTTGGGCCATTGTCGGAAAATGACGTTATGCCAATATATCACAAAAATGACGTCGTGACGATGTTGGGCTGGCGGACATTTTAACCTCGAGCCAACGGCGATATGCCGACATCCGGCAACCAACTTCCGACATCGGCCCGACGTCAGGTGGCTAGCTGGGATATTCGCACTTATACGCAGGAGCAAATCACACAGCAGGCACTAGGCTTAACAACAGACAAAAGTAAACACAATCTGTATAAGTAATGCTTCTCTCATTTGTATGTAAAGCGCTATGAAACATTTATGTATTTAGCGCTATATAAGAACTTATATTGTATTGTATTGTATTGTGAGAGTCGATATAGGGCCTAAATTGTCGATCCTAGCAGAATCTTCTTCAGAGGCTATAAAATGACAATTGTACAAACAAAAACATTATATATATACACATAGAGGTACACATGTAAACAACTAAGAAAGGAGGCGGAGACATGGAACAATGAAAAGGCTGTGAGTGGCCAATTGGGCTGGGCTGGGATTGGAGGAAATACACACAAAGAGATGTTATGTAACAAGGAGCATGATAGGAGGCATGATCAAAGGAGTACCATGAAGGATGGTAATTAGGGACATGAATAGTGAATGGAGGTGAGATGTGAATAGAGGTGAGATGAAAGGGCTTATAGTAAAGGAGGCCAAAGTGGCCACAAAAGATTGAAGAGGGAGGTGTGAGGGGAGGGGGGGGGGGGGGGTGAACAAAGGGGAGCTTGAGTGGAGGAGGTGGGATTAATGAAGAGTGGTGGTGGGATGAAAAGGAATGCTGAAGGGGAGGGAGGGGGGATAAGAATGGGTGATGATCAATTGAAAGAAGAAGAATGAACAAGAGAAAGAAGGATGTACACACCCTGAAACCCTGTAGAAAAATGGAAAATGAGAGTGTGATGTGGGTTTAACATTAGTTAACAAGATATATACATGATATATAAATAAGTATATAGGGATATAAACAATATATGAAAATAATTACAACATCACAAATAAGTAAGTCTTATGAAACTAATGCAGCTGACTGCCGATTAAAGTCCTGTGGGAAAACAGAAAGTGGGAGAAATGTAGATTGAACATAATTAAAAAGTGGTGCATGTGATATATCAATATAAAATAGATGAGCATATCAATATGTACAACTATATACAGTGTCAAACTATAACAAATGATAATCTAATATGAAGAAAAAGTGAGAGAATAGAGAACTATGGATGAAAATCGAGCAAAACAATGCATGGATATGGAGGGAAAATTAGAGAAACTGATAATAAATGAGAGGGGAGCCTGTGTGAAAACAAGAGAATAATCAATGTTAGTTAAACAAACATGTAGGTGACAAGATGTAAAAAAATTTGAGAACATGCGAGTATACAGGTTATAAATACAATCATACAAATCATACCAATGTGCAAAGCATAGTAAATGTGAATACAACAATTTATTCAAAAAGAAGCATGGAGATCTGTTGAGAAAAGGTAATGGAAGCAAAACAAAAACAAATCAAAGATGGCAAGCATATTAGGAGAATGTGCAGGATGAAGCTAAACACTGCCTTCTTGAATGTTGAGCCCACGGGGTTGGATTGTGCAGAGACATCTCATCCAGTGTAGTGAATCTGGACGGTTGCCTAGAGATTCTATGCCCTGTAGAATCATGTCAGAAATGGAATGGTTAGGTAGGTTGAAATGATGGCCAACTGGGGTGTCGAGCTTGGATGTGTGGACGGTGGATCTGTGTCCATAGAAGCGTCTCTTCAGAGTGGTCTTGGTTTCACCTACATACTGGATGCGGCAGACTCGGCAGGTGATCAGGTAAACAACGTTGGTGGTGGTGCATGTGATGTTACCTTTGGTGTGAAAAGAGAGGTTGTTAGAGTGGCTGGTGAAAGAATCGCCCTGGGAGAGATGAACCTTGCATATGACGCATCTGTCAGCTGTGCACTTGAAGGTGCCATGCTGTGTGGGAGAAGAATCATTATTGAGAGAAGGGACCTCAGCACGAACGATGAGATCCTTGAGGTTTCGGGGGCGTCGGTAGGCTAGAATAGGCTGGTCTGGGACAGCATGTTGGAGCCGGTCGGAGGTGTGGAGGATGTGGTGATTATCGTGGAGGATGGTACGGAGGGGAGGTAAGTTGGGATGGAAGGTGGTCACAAGGGGTAACACGTTGGTCGTGGTCTGGTTGTGAGTCTTCTGTTTGACATGTTTGAGGACATCAGATCTGAGGAGAGAACGAACTTTGTTAATGGCTTGTGTAACTGTTCTAGCACTGTGACCCCTAGATGTGAGATGTTCCTTGAGATTTCTAGCGTGAAGGGAAAAGTCGGAATCTTTGGAGCAGATGCGGCGGAGTCGGAGAGCTTGGCTGTAAGCGATGCCAGTCTTGCAGTGACGGGGATGGCAACTAGTGGAATGAAGGTATTGGTGGGTGTCTGTCGGTTTGGTGTAGAGATCTGTGGTGATATGGCCGTTTGCCTTCTTGACGGTGACATCGAGGAAGTGCGTCTCATCTGGGGAGAAATCAGAAGTGAACTTGATGGTCCTGTGAAAGGAATTCATGTGGTCAATGAATGTGTGGAGGCTGTCATCATCGCTGGACAAGATGAAGAAGACGTCGTCAATGTAACGCCACCAGATCCATGGGCGGCAAGGAGCTGAATCCAACATTTGCTGTTCGAGCTTGTTCATGAAGAGACAGGCAAATGAGGGAGCCATACGGGTACCCATTGTCGTGCCAAAAACCTGTAGATAGTGTTGATCCAAGAAAGTGAAGTTGTTTTTGGTTAGTACATGGGACATGAGAGATTTGATGTCAGAAATGGGTGGGTTGGAGTGACCGCTCCTGGTCAAAGCTTCACATGATGCAACGACTCCTTCGTCGAAAGGGATGTTGGTGTACAGGGAAGAAACATCAAAAGTGCCAATGATTGTATTGTATTACATTTGTTCTGCTTATTTAACAAAGGATTTCAAACCGTCAATAATGATTATACTTTACATCAAATAACAAAAAATAAAGTTCAAGATTAACATGTATGTATTGTTAATTTGTTTTATTAATGTAAATATGTTATGAATTTATTATAAAACAAAAATGCCAATAAAAGTACTGGTAAAATCAAAACAATTGTACTTCAATAGTTATTCAAAGAGTGCAACAAAAAGTCGAGTGTTAATGAACAGATACATGTTATCACATTAATGTGGACATATGTGTGAAACAAGGTTGTATATGCTAGGGGTGTATTCTGAAAACAATTAACTTTAATATATAATATAACATCATACCAACATCACTATAATTGAACAGTACTTAACGTATAGTGATTTGCTACATATATTTTAGTGACGTAGATATAGATAAAATGAACACTAACTTTAAAATACACCCCTATTACTTGAATGAGTGTACTTATAAGTGATGAATGTGCATGCATGTATATGTCCGTAAATATGCTATGTATAATTCAAATTGAACTATGTATGAGTGCCTTTGTAGTGCGTATGATTTAGATGTACATGCATTTATGTACGTGTGTGCAAAGATGAGTAAATAACGTGACTGGTGCTGTAATATCACCTAAATTGATGTATATAACGTGTATTAATATACAAATGATGCACAGGAATGCTGAGTGGATCAAAAGAACTAAATGCACGAGTTTAATTTTGAAATGATTTTAAACCATTCGTCATATAAAGGAGATAATCCAATTCTTACCAATCCACAAAAAAATGCCTGTGCACCATTTATTTTAAAAATAGTAACAAGAAATGTGAAAATCAAACTTTTTCCCAGAAATGATGGCTAAATTTACAACGCATGCCTATAAATATATCAACCATGCCTGTAAATATACCACCACTCTCCTGAAAATTTAACGCCGCATGGCTAAATTTACCAAAACATGCCTGTAATTTACCAACACGTGACTGGGGAGAATTAAATTTTCACATTTTTAAATTTATTTTTTTATATAAATTTATTTATATAAATTTTAATTTTTTTTTTTTTAGATATAATCATTTTTTTTAATTTTTATTTTTGTAAAGCGCTTAGAGATGATTATCAATCATATTAGGCGCTATATAAATCGCACAATTATTATTATATGATTTTTTTTTTTTTTTAGTGATATAAATTTAATTTTTTAATTCATTTCTTTTATTAATCCTGAGGCGCGGAGCGCCGAATCTAGCTGCCTCCGCGCGAAGCGCCGAGGTAGCTAGTCACTTATAATATCGTATAATATGCTCGTAGTTTTCACCTTATACCCTAGCATGTGCGGCTGTACTGCAAGTCTAGCAACGGCCGTTTGCATTTTCCAAAATTGTACCCCTGATTACGTATTCTGGGTAGAGTTTCTCAAAATTCCATTGTTCGATTTCTTCTTTTTTTTACATCAAGAATCTTTCGTTATTCATCTTTCAGTACACCAATTCTTAAAAAATTGTCATGGTTAGATTTCTCGTAATAATTTGTTGAGCGAGTGAGGTTCAAAAGTGAAAATTCTCTTCCCATAGAGATAACACGGGTTATTTCCCCACAAATTACGTCTTTTGTGCAATCTCAAAGTGAATCTAAAACATATATTTTGATAAAATTCCGTTCCGTTTGATTGACTCGAAATTTGTAATATATTTTTTAACGATGATGGGTGTACGGCTTATGCATAATTCATCAGGGTCTAAAAGATTGGAAAACCATGCCTTTCAGAAAGATTTGAAAAGCAATCTTGCGCCTGACTGTATAATGAAATAAATGCTTGAATGATTAAATAAATGACAGAAATAAAAAAAAAATATAATGTCCCGTACGCCACGCTAATATTTGAAATATGCCAATTAGATGTCCCCTACTCATTAAATTAAATATGCAGATTATGCAAGTTTCTATACAAAAAAAAAAAAAATTCAGACTTTTAGCCTTTGATACCAAATTTGACATGCTAAAATGAACATGCATTTTCACCATCAAGGGGGACATTACTGAGCTTGGACCTGCCAATTATCAATTGATATTTTACTGTTGAATGGTTCATATTAGATGTTTTATATCGTTGATAAATATGATTAATATTTATTGCTTCCGAGATGTGTATTTGTGCAGCATATGTTAATCTTTGATTGTTTGTCCATATTTGCTGACCGTATATTGGAATAAATGTTTATGTGAATGTATGTATTTATTTAACTATTTAGTTATACATAATCAAATTAGTTCATTAAAGGGGCAGGCCCTCTTTTGCAAGCCAAATTTTAAAAGTTGCGAGGTTATTGTCTTATGTGAAAGAAAGTGTCATTTAACAGCATGCCTGAACAAATTCGGGCTTGAAATCTCTTTTTCGTGGAGTTATAGACAAACTAATAAAACGACAACCAACGTTTAATTGTGCATTATACGTGTATTCACCCCCGGTGAGAAAGTTCGCTCACAGATTCCACGGAGTACCACTTTGGTGAGCGTGACCCCTACGTGACCCGCGCGAGCTACGTGACCCACGCACAGATATAGAGTACAGAAGCCATGAGGTCATAAAAACACTTTTTTCGAATTTTTAAATTTGACCTCCATTTTCCGTAAGAGCATCATTAATAATGTCTACATACAGAAAATCAATTGAATATGTTACGTATTGGCTGAGATATGCCCATCCGAATGAATTTTACTTCAATGGGCAATCAGTGTTATAGCGCACTGGTTCCTAAATTGAGGAACCATGTGCACTATAACACTGATTGCCCATTGACAAACAAAATCATTCGGATGGGCATATCTCAGCCAATACGTAACCTATTCACTTGATTTTCGGTATTTGGACATTATTTGTTATGCTCTTTCTGAAAATGAAGTCCAAATTTAAAAATTCTAGAAAAAGATGTTTATGACATCATTTATGACATCACACTTCAACACTCTATACAATGACATAAGCGAATACTAAACAAAATAACCAAACCTCTCTTAAAGGGATAGTTGAGTTCTGGTAAGGAGAGTACAGTTTTGGTGAAACTGAATTTTAGTAACCAAAACCTGCGTCATTACATTACAAACTAATAATTATAACTAGAAAGGAACACAAAATTACAAATGACGTAGTAAAGATCATGTTATCATTAAAAAAGAGCCGTTAAAAAGTAAGAGGGCGCTCTCTAAACACTCATCGGTTTCAACCATTTTGAATAAAATATTATGCATGTGATGCTTTGCTGAAATAGTGATTAGATAGAGAAATAACCAACAACTATTTAAATACCTATTTTGTAACTTTTTGAAAAGAGGAAGCATTTAAAAAAAAATTTAACGGCTGGTTCAAAATTCTCTAATAAACCTGGGGCCCCAGGTTTATTACAAATTGTTATATTTATGGATATTTCAGCCGTCTATGAACCGATTTTGATCAAACAAAGATGATTTTATTATTTAAATATTATGCTCTTTCAAATTTTACACTCAGTTTTTCATTACCTCACAACAACAAAAAAGTAGTCTAGCGCCCTCTCTACCAAAACTCAACTATCCCCTTTAAACTGACTACATGTAATTATATATTCTTCATTTTTGAGATCTTTTTTCGTGACATACCTTTACAAATGTCGGCTTCACACTACCTTTACAAGAATATGTACAATATTGTTGTAATATTATGCTAAATCAGTTAAACTTCTTTATTGACCGATATACAGGGTGGCCCAAACAAAACGGAACGGGGCACTTTCCAAAATAAAGGAACAAAAGTAACATGTCCATTGGATAAGGTGTCCTTTCCAATGAACAACGATACCAACTGAAGTTAAGTAATTTTGGTTGATAGTTTTTGTTTTAGGGCGCTTTGAGTGAGACCATGTCAGGTTCCTATTTTTGTCAATTTTTACCAAGTCAGTATATCTGATAAATGAGACTTACTGCCCGTCATACTATTCACCAATTATGCCCATTCTCTCGGCACCGCTCGGCACACAGCCGGATACACACTAACAAAAGCGCGGAATACTCGCGTGTTCAATGGTATGTCGGGCACTAAGTCTCATTTATCAGGCACTGACTTGGTAAAAATTGACAAAAGAGGAAACCTGACATCGTGTTACTCACAGCGCCCTAAAACAAAAACTACACGACCAAAATGACTGTTCTTGCTATCATCTTTCATTGGACATAATAATCCTATGGACATAATAATGTTCTTACTTTTTTGGGGAAGTGCCCCGTTCCGTGTTTTGGGGCAACCCTGTATAGTTTGATGGAGGGACGCATTCGATTTTTCATACGTAGAGTCCAAATTACAGGGCTGTTGGATCTGATATTTTTTTGGTGTGTGTTACATTCATCCCCATTCGTCAACTGGAAACTGTTCACTGACTTTTTTTTAAGAGTTCATGTCCCTTTAATTTATCTATCAAACATTTATTTATTCATTTTGTATGTATTCATGTATATACATGTTTTATTCCATGTTTACAGTTGAAAGCTGATGCTACTGAGTTGCAGTATAACAGAGCTTCTTCCCATCCATCATGTTAGCTACAGACTCATGAGTGGAACGAATTGTAACAGGCCATATATGAGTCGATTTCGTCCTGGTGTCGTCCTGTATGTACCAAGTAACGTGTAACAGATAAACTATCACAATATTTGATATTTAAATATTTCTATAATACTTCTACTTATCATATTCCTCTTCTTTAATTGACGTTACGAAAGGTTTCAGCATGCGGTACCTTGCAAACGCTTTGGTCTTGTTGGTTCTTGCCTTCATTCTAAATTTACATAGTATGGTGATTGCAGGTCCAAATCCACAACAAATTTCCACTACTACCCCCACCCCCAACCCCGGTTGTGGTATATCTGTGGAAAACTTAACTAAAACTGTAGATGACATTGTAAAAGTACTAAATGGCGATGAAAGTTACAACGTGTTGATACATTTTAACGTAAGCATACTCGATGATGATTGTCAGAACAGCACATGTTACCCACCCGAAGTATTATATCCGGATTTCTGGTACTGGACAATTCATGCAAGAGGAAGATTTCTCTTGACCTTACCGTACAATTTTATCGGACTATCTTTTAACACATTGAAACACGGAATACAAACCTTCGAGGTGGTATTAAAAAGTACCCGTAGCTTTAAAAATGATGATGTCCAAGATAAAGAGAATTGCACATTACAGGTATTGAGTGACTTAACCAAGCTTATTAGAGCGTCAATATCTAAGACCTTTCTTGAATCTACCAAACACGACTCTGTTTGTCGAGAAAAGACTGATCTTCCAATAGAATACCTAAGGTTTCCTGGGTTCAGTCATTTTGAATTGCAAGGTAGTTCTCATTTCGTTTGTTATGAGAAAGATATTCAAGCCGATTGGCTTCATGCTGTGTTTTGGATAGGATTCATTCTTTCTCTTCCAGCATCCTTTATGTTGGTTCTGTTTTCAATTTGGTTACGTAATGCACCGAATATGGCGCATGAAAATGTAGATGTTGATCTACTGAAAGTAAATGTATTTCCACCGATTGATCTTATTTGTAAAAATTCAATTTGTGAGAAAAAATTCGTGTCTATATGCTATAGAGTCATGAGAGTCATTGGAATTGGGCTTTTTCTTTTCGGACCAGTTATAATAAATGGGACGGTAGCTATAGCATATAAAGTCAAAATACATGGATATGACGACAGAAGTAGCAGGTTGAAGAGTATACGGTTTCATGGGCGTTCAATCGGGATCGACTACGTCATTATGAACGTACTTTATGTTACCGGTGCAATGTATGTACTGTTTAAGTCATGTGAGACTAGAAACGGTATGAAAAGAAACAGTTTCATCTCAAAACTGGAGAATATCATGTATGTCCTGATCGATCATCCATATTCTGTTTGCATAGTGTTTTTATGCATCATGTTCCGAATGACTGCCTCCATAATGTTAATCGGTCAAATTTTATTTCTAACCATCGTCGGTATGTCAATAAATTTACGATATATCCCCCCAGTTTGGATTAATGTTGTTGCTATTTTAACATGGGTTCCAACACTAATCGTCCAATGGCTTGATGAATATCAACTATTATTTGGGAGTATTTACGAAATAGCCACAAAAGTTGACACAAATGATTCCCAAATTAAACACGACATATTGCTACAAACATCAGAACATGGCAGTGCAAATGGGAATCTAATCACGTCGTCTAAAATTAAAGGTACCGTTCTAGAAGATATTATACAGAAATACATTCCCTTCAGAAATCGTTTTTGGATAACGTTCTCCAAAATTGTCGGTGTAGTATTCGTGGTTGTTATCATGGGTGGTATGGTGATGATAATTGACCAAAAAGCCAGCCTCGCACCATGGAAAGAATATGCATTAACTATTGCTGGTCTAGGAATTGCTAATGCTCCATTTGCGAAAAGGTCTAATAATTTCAAGAGTAAAAATTCCAAAAATAAACTCCTGTTGGATCTTAAACATGACATTGAACACTATGCTAAACATGGAGAGCTTATTCAAGATACATTTATATCCACTGTTCATACTTAGCTTCATATGCATGAGACATAAGACGCCATTATTTTACCACCACATATTGAATGATAAATTATGAAAGATGTGATGAATGTCCTTGTCTAATGGACCTTTTGAGATGATGCATGATTAAAGCAATTTATATTGAGTAATGTGACACTTGCTTATGGTATAAATTCATTTACGTGGATCAATATATAAGGCATTGTAACAGTATTGCTTTGAAGTTTAATTGTACATGTATAAACTTTTTTGTAATGTTAGCATGTATAGCAAAGAATCATCTTAATTGTTTGTATGTATGTAAGTATTAACTCAATATTGCATGTGCGAACAAATCAAACGTGTACTCTTGTATTTTACATAATAATTGATACATGGCATGAAATGATTCAACATAAAGGCAGAGTTGGTAGAAAACAGTGCAAATTATGCAAAAGTTTTGAACTGCCAAATTTGACATGCGGATACTATCCGATGTAACTTATAATAACCCATCGTTAATTGTTGAATTAAAGTGACAATAATTTAACAACAGAGGATGCTAATCAATTGTGCAAAAATTATAATTTATTATTTTCTCCTCTGGTTGTTGTATTTTGGTGTAATGGTTGTCTTTTGTACAATTGATGAGTAAAACACAGCTCGTCATAACCAATACAAACAATAAAATGCATAATGAATGTATTTTCTTAAAAGGATAGTTCAATTCAATTCAACATTTATTTCAGATAAAAATCAGATACAAATTTGTACAGTTACAATGTAACACTCAGGTAGCACCTATAATAAGCACGAAGCTTGTCGAGTAAGGGCACCCAGCATGTTATATTAATTAAGAGATACACTATCACAATTAAACACAATATAATATTCACATACGTATAATATAATATGAATATAAAGAAAATAAAAATGGCAAGGAATGGAAATAATTTAATACAAAATAAAATGCATACAAATTGCAGAACGTTGATTTACAAACAAATTAAAACAATACCAAAAATAATAATTCGCAAAGAAACCTACGAAACAATATAGATATAACAATGAGCAAAACTAATCTAACAGATTAAAGCAACAACTAAAACAACACGATGTTTACATATTTACCAACAACACGAAACATGACAAAGGGTATACGTGATTTAAATAAAATAATAATAATGTGATTAAAATGTAATCAAAAGAAAGATCGGCAAGTCATAACAAATAGAATCATATTGAAAAAGTAATGATAGATAAGATGGGTACATATAAATAAAATGCAACATGCACAATACAAATTTTTCAAAGTAAGTTATTTGGGGTTGTTCAAGTTTGCCTTTAATAGTTTCCTAAAGTTGTTATAATTTAAGTGTTTAATTCCTTCTTCTATGTTATTCCAGATATTAACACCATGAGACCTTATAGACTGTTTCTGTGAAAAAGCTGTTCTAAATAAATGGGGCCGATAATTTTCCCTTTTTCTAGTATTGATCGTATGTACATTAAACTGTTTAACAAAAAAATCTAAAAATATTCTAGGAATCAAATCATGATTCATTTTCAACATAAAAATTGCTGTTTTAAAGACTATCAATTTTAAGTATTGGTCAAACTTAACTTTAGTAACCAAAACATGCATCAGTACGGTAGAAATGTATATTTATAACTCCACCATTCTCAAAAGGTATACACAGTTACAAACGACTAAGTTAAAACCCTGTTATCATTTTTGTAAAGCCGTTACAACTCAAGAGGGCGCTCTCTAAAAACTTAGCCTTTTTTCATGCAGAATTGTTCATTAATGTTTTGTTAAAATCATGATTGTTATATTATCAACAACTATTTAAAAACCTTTTAAGATTTTGTTCTTGTATTTTGTAAAAAATCAAAGTCTACCGGCCGGTAGACGTATGAATAAAATATCTTGAAATCAAATGTTTAAACTATGACAGCATTTGGAACGGAATGATTCTCATTTTACATGTTTTATTCAAGGAACTTTCAAATGGAATTAAAACCAACCAATTTAGGGTCAAGGGGCTTTTCCGGGAAGTACCAATACTCAAATGTACCGTTAATGTATTTGTTGGTTTTGTCGATACCCATTGTTTATGGCCATGTTATCGTCCATTTCCTTGCTATATACGTTAAGGTTTTACGGACATGTGTGACTGGGACATAATTTAATCATGTTTCGCTATTTCACTTTAACATGTTTGTTGTTGTAAATTTGAACGGTATACAGTGTGAGTCACAATAAACGAAACCGGAATTTAATAGCTTATAAATCCACAATTCTAAATACATATATGTTGATATTGGTACCATGATAAAGCTTCGGAAATTGCGTTTAAAATTATAAATCATACACTCTGATCACTTCACGCTTCACAGAACGTGACTTAATTTTCCAAAGTCATGCAAATACTACCCGTGTCCAAGTTTGCAGTGTTCTTGTTTTGTGAATGGTTGCATCTGTTATATGATTAATAAGCTATTAAAGTCCGGTTTTGTTTTATTGACTCACACTGTATATTGTATCAGGGCATTTTAATTTCGTTACAGAAAGTTGATAAAATTACATAAATACATAGCCCAGGTATTAACACATGAATCTTAATTTTGTTTATCATGTATACTGTACATTTGTTTTGTTACACTCGGATACAATTTTGATGAATTTTTTTTTAAATATTTGTATAAATAATAATAATGTAGCCATATTTCGTTTTATAGCGCTATATCTTGTATGTTTTCAATATGTTGAGTAAGTTTTGTTTTTATTATTCCCCTTTTTCAATGGTCTTTGTAAAAAGAAATCTATTTTCATATTGTCCTGTCGTGTATACGGCGTTACAATCAACAATCAAATTGAAATTAAATAATAAGTTAAATTGCGTATTTGTATTACTTTTTGGAATCATCATTTGTATGATGTATACACCGTTTGTACAGTTGTGTCTGTAGATAGTTTTCATGGAATGCCAGTCCTGCTTTAAAGTGATGCCTGTAAAGTGTCAGAAATTGCACAAAATGACATTTGAGACTTCAATCCTATATCAATATCATTGTAAAATACAATTGAAAGATTTGTGAAAGTTTGAAAGAAAACGAACACTGTTTACCTAGTGAAAAAAAACGAATATTGAGTTCATATTTGATCACCGAATACTGATGGTCTGCCATACTTTTTGTCGCAGTAATGAATGATCCGTTTGAGATATTCGCACCCGTGTATTTTTACACACGTAGTACATAATTCATGGAATTTGAACTCGCTCGGCTCAAAGTTCAATCTCCGGAATGTTCTCACGGGTGCTGCATGCGGACGTTCTCAGCTGAGACAATTGTACTTTTTTTCAATTGCGTTGATTAACGCTTTAGAAATAATGATTTTCAATGATAATTATCTTCATACTAAAGGGACATTTGAAAAATATCAAACCCTATTTTATTCTTCTCTTACCATAAGCTAAACAACACGGTAGAAGAGAACCGAGGAAGCTCCAAGTAATTTTCGTGGATTTGGACACTTTACAGGTATGACTTTAACTGCGAACATGGAATAGATACACGCAAAATATCATGATGTAATAATCACGAAATTTTAATCGGAATCACAATGTAATTTGTTTCTCACAATGTAAAAACAAATAGTTTACTATACATTATTATATTACGTAATCAAAGTTGCATTGGTCGTCATGATCGAGTATTGTATATAAATTAGGGTAAAAATAAAAGTAATTATGTAGATTAAGAAATGAATGCAAATGTTACCATGGTTACTGCATATTATAATAGCAATACAATTGATAATTAAATGTACGCATAACAACACAAAATATTAAAGGAATATAACTAGCATTACTTAATAAACTGTACAGAACTTAATATCCGTAATTATAAAAAGGCAAGGCTCGTATGTATACCGAACCTTCAATATTATTTTGTTGCTTTATCGGAAATACATACTCGGAAACTGAAAATCGTGTAACAGTGCGTTATAATTGTTTCTCGTCCATCTTGCTCGCTCCTAACAGTTTGTAGTTCAGTCATAGACATAGTTAATCTAATACTTTATATTTTCATATCAAATTATGTAACGGAATATATACCTTCCCCGATATTTTAAAAGAAACAAAACAAGTACAACTGTTTGTACAAAGACGATATAAATACTGTATTATGTGTTAAAAGAAATGATATGTGCACCATTGACAGCAGTTAAGGGGATCTATAGTAACGTTGTTGACATGTGCAAAAACTGAACAAGGATCGATCAAATGATCTGTCTATACTGAGTATTGTGTGAAAATTCCATGGCAAATTAATGTCATATAACTGAGTAATGCGCGGATATGCAAATTGATATTTGCTAACTCAATGGACTAACTGTGTTACACAGTGGAAATTATCCAAGAGAGACTTGCAATTTTGAAGACTCAAATAATCAATATCTTTATAACGAAAGAGAACTTCGGAAAACCGAAAACCATTCCATAATTCAACCGGTGAGGTAGGTGAGAACAGCTAGTCAGAGCTTTATGTACGTTTTGAGGATTTGACAAGTTACTAGATCCCTTTAATCCAATCATTTTAGTTGAGTAGGCAATGAATGTAACAATTCATACATATTCGTCTGGAAATAAACATAAGACATACAGAAACAGAATATGTATAACTTATCCAGATCGTTAACTTATGGTGCGATATACAGATCAAACGTTAAACCCTTGTAATAACTACCGACTAAATACAATCCGCGTTATTTATTTGTATTGCTAACACATAACCGTACACGATCCGATGGGCCATGGTCCGCCTGCTTACTCTACGGGAGGGGGTGCAAAAATTATAAGGGAACATGTTCTTGAGAGAAACGGGATATTATGTAATATGGGTACCAATAAAAGAGAAACGGGAGAAGGACTACTATTAAAACATTGTTGTGATACCATCTTTAAAAGTGTTCCTTTTTATGATGAATATGAATTAGCGAATTATGATTGTTTCGAATGAGAAGTTGATTGCAGAGTATGGGAGTGAAATATCTAATGAAGCCTTGTGTTTTTATAGCCTTTTGACTTTTGAGATAACCCATAGTTTGAGCATGGACCATGTGATGATTATAGGCGTTAACGTACTGTAACATTTAAGTATTTCATGAATTCTGCGTGACCTTGTGTAAAAGACATACAAAACATTTTATCGATAAATATTTTGTATGTGTTTTACACAAGGTCACGCAGAATTCATGAAATAAATGTATATATACACATCAAAATAGAACTAAATTGTTAAAGACCAACGCTTTGTCAAAGGGTTAGTTGAATCTGGGTAAAGAGAGTACAGTTTTGGTCAAACTGTATTTTAGTAACCAAAACCTGCACCATTACATTTCAAACCAATCGTTATAGCTCCATCATGCTCAAAATGAATAAAAGGTATTAATGACCTAGTAAAAAGCCTGTTATCATTAAAAAAGAGCCGTTCAACTCAAAAGTGCCCTCTCTAAAGACTCATCGGTTTCAACCATTTTAAATAAAATATTGTGCATGTGATGTTTTGTTGAAATAGTGATTAGATAGACAGATAATCACAACTATTTTTAAACCTCTTTTGTACATTTTTGAAAAGAGGAAGCATTACAAAAAAAATAACCTCTGGTTCAAAATTATCGAATAATTGTGGGGCCCCACAATTATTACAAATGGTTATGTTTATGGATATTTCAGCCATTTCTGAACCGATTTTGATCAAATAAAGTTTATTCTGTCATTTAAATTGTATGCTCTTTAGAATTTGGCACTCAGTTTTTCATTATCTCACAAAAAATATATTGTGAAGCGCTCTCTATACCAAAACTCAACCATCCCTTTAAATTCATTTCCCATGTCAATCCCCTAAAGTAGTGTTAAAGGGATAGTTGAGTATTGGTCAAACTTAACTTTAGTAACCAAAACCTGCACCATTACAAACTAGTAGTTACAACTCCACCATGCTCGAAAAGTATACACAATTACAAACGACAAAGTAAAACCCCTGTTATCATTCAAAAAGAGACGTTACAACTCAAGAGTCAAATTAACGCTAGCGCGAAGCGCTAGCGTTCTAGGTGCTCTTAATACGGGACTGAAAATGAATATTGTTTGTGCACGCTAATTGTGCTTAAAATTATACATAAAATTATGATACGGTACTTACCACCGATTCATTGTCCAATATGTGATCCAACCATCGGATGGATTAAAAGTTATTATTTTTTCCCCCCATTCCGCTAAAAATCAGTGATTTATGCGCCTCCTCGACTTCTCTCCGTGTGTTAGCGCGACTCCGAACAGATTTTGATGATCGCGATGGCCGCCGATGCGAACGGCGAACGGCGCTTGCGATACACATTGTATGCGCGGTAATAGTTACTGTGCATATCAGTCGCGCTAACACACGGATATATGAATATAGAGTGAAATTTCTCCAAAATTTCCAGGGCCAAAAGTCCTTTAGGATACGCGAAATCCTTCTTGATCTCATCTTTGTGAACCTGCTGTGTGTACTTGGTGCACTCTGTCTGTTTTATATCGGACATACTGATCCTGATAAGGAAAAACGTTGTTTCGGCAGATATGACAGGGACCGCGGAACCGGGGGGGGGGGGGGGGCTGGGGGGGCTGCAGCCCCCCACTTTTTTGGCTGAAACCGTTGAAACCGTTCCGCGGCCTCTGTATGATACGCCTATCATATTACAGAAAGTGTGTGTGTTTTTTTAAATCGTTTTGCGAACGACTGCTTCATTCATGTTGATTGGTCAAATATTCTTACTAACATGTGTTGGTATTGTTATTAATTTACAATACATCGACCCACTTTGGATAAATTTTGCCGTCGCAATACCAGTTGTAATCAATCAGGTTCGTCGTTAAATGGTTCGATACATATCAGCAGTTGCGCGGTAATGTGCAAAAGATAGCTTCGGAGTTAGACGCTAAGGAAGGTGAATATAAAATATTACATGAAGAAGAAACTCTTATTGAAAAGCATATTCTACAAGAAATCATAACAAGGTATATCCCAACTAAGAAACATTTTAAAGAAATGTGGTGTAACATATTAATTGCTTTGGGTGCAATAGCCTTCATAGCTGCTATGGTGATATTTATTGATCCGAGTGTTGACATCGCAACTTGGAAAGAATATGCGTTAACGCTTGGTGGACTTGGTGGAATTTTAAAGGCACAAATGGCGACGATAAACAGTAAATATTCGGGAACTCAGAGAGGACTTGGAATATTATGCTCAAAATAGAAAACTGAAACCTCGAGAAAATAAAAGAAATGCGGCGGGTGGGTATAGTCAACAACATGACAATACTGTTGAGTCTGTGGTTTAGCTATACGATAATCCAATATGCGGAACTTCTGTACGGCTTGCTTGTCTGTCATGGCCCGGTGGACTTCATACACGTTGCAGTGGATGTGAATTTAGCAAAGATTCGTAAAATAGATATTTTTTCCTTTCTTTTGTGATTTTAAGATGTGTTCGTAGTAGATGTACAGATCTCAAGTTATATATACTCCGCCAAAAAAATAAATTATAAAATATATGTTATTGTATATCAAATTAACGAAAAAAAGACCCTCTTCAATATTAGCATAAGATCCAGAAAAAAATGATTTATTTAGACATGTGTCACGGTCAATTAACCACCGCAAGGTCTGTTTTCAAAAATAGCAAAAATAGAACACCCATTCAACCATTTAAATGTTTATAATCGTAATATAAACGCTATACATGGCATGGCATTTTATCTTTTTAGTACCATCTCAATAAAAAAAAGTGTTAATGAAGACAAATTGTGAACGTTATAGGATTTATTGTCATCCAAATGTAACAAAATGGGGAATTCCATGGCTAAAGTTTATTCGTCGAAACCACAGTTTGTGCCCTTATTTCAGCATGAAACTTGGTATAAATTCTTCTCAAGAATTATACTGTAGTCCAAAGATCTCCACAACCTGATGTCAACCTTGGTTAACTATTTGGGCAGTCTCTAACATGTCACTTCTCCAGGTACCTGGTTAAAATTGCAGGGGACACAAGTCATGAAACAGACAAGCTTTACACCTCAAATACAGACCAGTATGTTAATGTTCTCATAACCTGGCCCTGTTTCATTGGAAAATGTGTACTTTCGGAGTTCTTTCATGACAATAAGGTTAAAATAGTGTCATTATTTACTTGCCCCGCACATCTTGTTTCAAGCAAAACGCTTATTACTCAGTGTAGTCGAATGGTGCGGTCCTCCATGGTTTTTGCTATTTTTGAAAACAGAACTTGCTGTTGTTAATTGACCATGACAGTTCATGCATGAACGATTACACCTTTGATTTATACCTTGCCTGTAGAGGACTAAATTTCCTTTAACTTGATATAATGATATTGTGCACTTTATCGTACATAAATATGAAATATTTCAACTTATACAAGTGTCCTGTTTCTTTTTTTACGGAGTATACATGTTCGTATAAGATCGTATATTATGCACGTTGTAAGAACTACAAAATCAGCTAAAAAATCAGTAAAAAAATTGTAATACAATCATGTAGTAAAGGAAATGTATTTTTGTTTCTCGTTCCTTTATATTTTCTCGTTTATTCATAAGGTGATATTAAAGGGGTAGTTCAATTTTGGTTTCGAGGGCAATTCATAAAATAACGTTTTTTTGAGTAAATGACAAACTAAGGGTAAACATGTAATGTACACAATTTTAATGACAGAATCAACTTTGTTTGAACAAAATCGGTTCAGAAATGGCTGAAATATCAATAAATATCTTTGATTGGAATAAATGAATGAGATCAACTTTTATTCAATAATTTCAGACAATATTATTTCTTAAATCCTAAACATTTCTGAAAATATAGAAAAATGGTTTTAAAATGGTTTTAAAATGATTTCTCTTGAATAATCAGTTTTTACCAAACATTATATTCACATATTTTGATTTTTTAAATGGTTGAAACTTGAGGTGTCTGGATGGCGCCCTCTTGTGTTAATAGCCGACTTTTGAATGAAAACATTTGAAACAAAACATTGAAAACAAAAACAAAATTTGTTTTCTTCATGCATGCTTTCTTCATGCATGCTTTCTTCATGCATGCATGTTTCATGCTTTACTCGATGTAAAAGTTCATTTGTACCATTTAGATGTGAATGACAAAATAATATCCTATATATTATGTTAACATGCAGGTTATGTACTGATTAATTTGTTATTGTTTGTAAAAAGCAATGAAGAAAATCAATATCATTAAAAACAAACAAGAACTTGTTTTTCTTCCCCCTTTTTTCTTCTTTTTAAAATGTATACATCATGCTTTCTTCATTCATGCTGATCAATATTGTCAATTATTTTGTAATAACTTGAAATGGTTATATACCTATATTTGATGTAAAATGTACAATCAAATGCTGTACATTATGTCAATCTGCTGATTATTTTATGTGTTGATTACTTTGTTATTATTTGTATGTAAGGAATGAAGAAAATAAATACCATTTACAAACAAAATCCCTGTAACATTGCCATTTTTATGTTTCTCTACAGTTGAAGTATCATTGAATTATAACTGATAATCGTCAAGTTTTAGTTTCTAAAATTCACACCTCTTTAATTACAAGATATAAATAAGATCCAAATTGCTTCATTTATGCAACGTTTTCACTCTCAAACAGTCTCCCCATATTTAATTAATATGTTTGTAAAAAATAGAAATATCCATAATTATAATACAAGATCTTGCAATTATTTTCATCGTTGGACTTATTTAAATGATAAATAAAAATACTCATTACGCCACACAGGCCCAATTCTTTGGAATAGTCTAGATTTTAGTAACTTTAATATTCAATTTAATAGCTCATTTAAAAGGCAATATAAAAACTATTTGATGGGAAATATTGATTTTTTTGTGTGTGTGTTTTAGTTGATGATACAGTGTTTTTGGTACTCTCTAGCATTTTGTGTAACATTATATATTTTTAAGTTCTTTAAAATGTAGGGTCGTACACTTTTACAAGCCTACCCTTGGCTTTCCACGTACGCCTCCTTTTCCATTCATTTTTACAATATTGTTTATCAAACTAATGTATTTATGTTGTACCATTCTTGTTAAATGTTGTATATATGCTATTGTGTTTTATATTTTTATGTTATTGTATTTTTTATGAATTGGAATAAAGATTGAAATGAATGAAACGAAACCTCAATTTATTTCACTACTTTACGATATCACAATAATCTCATTTCGATAACCCATATATTTTTCACTCAAGTTTGTATTTCATGGTTTAAATTTTGAAAATATATTATTATATTTTAAAATATATTATCATTTGTTATCGCAAACATATGTATTATATGTTTTTGAGAATAATTTACTCTATACGTCCTCGATATATTGTTCTGGGTTTTGGCAACCAGTAAATAAAGGCAAATGTGTTTAATGACAACGATAATGATATTGGACCCCTATGAAAAACAGCTGCGCTGACTAGGGTGTTCCGCCCATTTGTGGAAATAAATAAATACAACAAATAAAAATGTACATATTTAGCTGTCATAATATAATACATCATCAAAACAAATACATGTACTATACTCAGGTCTGTAATTTTGCAGCATTGAGCAAAATTACTATAATTGCTTCGAGTTATAATAGATTAGAAGGTAAGTTGCCAATAGTCCTAACTCAAAATGTACACATCCTGTACACATATATTTGAAAATGTAAAAGATATTTTCCCATCTTAGATTGTAACCTTCTTTTTTTATATCAGCAACCATGCTTTATCAAAGACCATTTTTAATCGCGATTTCATGGATCTTCCACATTTATAATGTATATTTCATTGTTTTGCACTAAGAATAAAGAAGTAATACATTTTTAGTTATTTTGTATTATCGTACATAGCTGAAATATTTGTGTTTATATAACAAACTTGCTTTAAAAAAAACAGGCGGCTGAAGGCGAGTTTTTATTCCGTGCTTAATCAAATACAGCAAACGAACAATAAATCATGGTAATGATTTCATACAGATACACTTTTGTTCATTGTATGAGGTGTTTTCTTGCTTCTATCTAGGGCTTTAGTATATATGTAAGACTCAAAACTTTAACATGGACTTTATTATGATCACGATAATTGTCCTCAAAATACTAATAAAAGTCGAGATAAGGAAATATGTACAATTACATTATAGTCATACCGTATGAGAGGATAAAAAGTTATATTTGATATAATATGCCTGGTATATCATATTAACTTAAACAAACTAGAAGGCCGACAAAGTCAGCATACCCACGCCTCCCATTAGCCCTGTTCTACCCCTTCGTCGGCCTCAACCCTGTTTTGCTTACCGCAGGCTAACCAGCGCGTTTTAGGCACGATTTGGTGAAAATGCCTAGGCCAGGGTGTAGGCCGCTTGCTTGCGGCGCGGCAGCCCCATGGCGAGGCAGTGTACACAATTATTACCCACGCCGATGAAATCGGCAGGGGGTTATGTAAAGGGTTCCGTATGTTTGTTTGTTTGTCTGTTTTTTTTTTTTTTTTTTTTTTTATTTGTTTGTGTACAAGATAACTAGAGAACGGGTGAACGGATTTGCACCAAATTTTCAGGGAATGTTTGGATAGTGACATGAAAGAATCGATTAGATTTTGGTGATGATTGGTTGACCCCTGCAAATTCTGTGGAACCTTGAAGTTTGAGTATGTATTTAATGCACGTGTGTGCCTAAATAATATCTGCACGTTATAGGCGCGGTACGGTAACCTCGCTGAATCCAATCGAGCATGCAGCAACTAACAAGTTTAGTCCAGGTGTGCATCGCGATCGCGCGCACGGTACCATATGTTATGGTACGGTACTTTCGATTCCGGGTTAATTAATACGGAACGGAATTGAATTGCAACACGCTGATCTGAACTTTGAAGCGCCAAGAAATTGGTAAGTTTCCGAAAAATACATTTATTTATTTAATAATTATTATTGACCCGACACTAATGTGAAGATGAACAGATGTTCATTTTTACATATTGAATACATCTAGACTGGGTTGAGGCCGACGAAGGGGTAGAACAGGGCTAATGGGAGGCGTGGGTATGCTGACTTTGTCGGCCTTCTAGTTGACAATGAGACTGCACACTGTTTTACTTTTGTATAATCAATCCATTTTCCCCTATTTTCCTGATTCTAACCAGTCTAGATGTATTCAATATGTAAAAATGAACATCTGTTCATCTTCACATTAGTGTCGGGTCAATAATAATTATTAAATAAATAAATGTATTTTTCGGAAACTTACCAATTTCTTGGCGCTTCAAAGTTCAGATCAGCGTGTTGCAATTCAATTCCGTTCCGTATTAATTAACCCGGAATCGAAAGTACCGTACCATAACATATGGTACCGTGCGCGCGATCGCGATGCACACCTGGACTAAACTTGTTAGTTGCTGCTCGATTGGATTCAGCGAGGTTACCGTACCGCGCCTATAACGTGCAGATATTATTTAGGCACACACGTGCATTAAATACATACTCAAACTTCAAGGTTCCACAGAATTTGCAGGGGTCAACCAATCATCACCAAAATCTAATCGATTCTTCCATGTCACTATCCAAACATTCCCTGAAAATTTGGTGCAAATCCGTTCACCCGTTCTCTAGTTATCTTGTACACAAACAAACAAACAAACAAACAAACATACGGAACCCTTTACATAACCCCCTGCCGATTTCATCGGCGTGGGTAAAAATGAAGATGCATTCTTAATCCTACTTGTTTTTATTTATGCAAACCATGTAACATATTTTTGATGTAAATGATATTGTTGTGAACAACATGATTTGTATAGAAGTTTGTAAAAAATCATAAACATATATAACTATATAATCATTATAATAATAATGATTGAATGCGTTACTGATATGCCATTCTGTATAATAACTTAATAAGTGGTTCGCAAACATACTATTGTTGTGTAGTGACGAATATCAGTTAATATTATTGTTAATCCTTACATATTTTTGGAATTGAAAATTCTTTATCACAATGTTAAATCAAGTATTTGGTTATTGTAACACGATGTTTAATACGGTGGTTGTCATAGTTGATGCATCGAGTATATAAAATTAGCATACAACAGTAATTGATATACTTTAGATGAGATAATAAATCACTACTGCTCGTCTTTGGTGATAATTATGTTTCAATACTTACTTTTCTACTAAAAACTATGTATACATGTTCAATTGTTCAATATGTTTATATGTTTTACATATTTTGTATTGAATCAACCGTCTAAAACCACAATTTCCCAATAAAACGAATCTAACTCTGAATAAATATTGAGCGATGAATTATATCACACAAATAAAGGTAAACATAAACATGATTTAGCATATATTAACAGACTGTATGAATATTACTATCCTTTTTATATGTTTGTAATGGACATAATTATCATTATCTTTAGTGTTTTTTATATCGAAAAAAAATATATACATTTATGCTTTTAAACACGAAACAAAATCTGTAACAGTGTGTTATATTCTTTTCTCAATCCTGACCCCCTATTGGCAATGTTTAGTGCAGTAAAAAAAATAAGCCTAATCATTGGGAATTTTCATATCTTGTTTTATGAATATGTTCTATATGCGAAACATTCATACATATATACAAAGGAGCAAGAATGCGCAACGCTTAATAAGAACTTGGACCCCTTTGAAAATCAACTGTGCTGAAAGGGCCATCCACCCTATGAGAGCCTAAATTAATAAATAAATAAACATTATATCCAGCATAATACCAACATCCTATCAAAAAGTGAGATGCGTTCTGTTGAAAACAATTAAAGAGATCTAGTAAATCTGGTGACATGCATAAAGCGATGAATGAGTGATAAAATCTGTATTTTTTGTGATGCGATGTGTCAACTATATTGTAATGTGTGAAAGATTGACGTTAATGAGTGTTATAGGGCCGAGTAATGAGCGAAAATGCAAAGTGACATTCGCTAGTTCATTACATTGACTTAGTACACACTTTTAACTTTCCAGTGGATACTTAAAAATCCGAGCATTTTAATCGTGAATATATTTCCTTTATCACAAAAGAGGGGTAAAACATGTGTCATTATCCTTTATCACAAAAGAGGGGTAAAACATGTGTCATGCTTCTATTGCTGATACAAATAAACCCCTCACAAAAAGTTCCGCAATTCAAGTTTCAGCGTTCATATCTATTTTATTACTTTATTACCGTTCATGTATTTGGTATCATTGGAAAACTTGTATTCCCCCCTTTACATTGATATGACATTTGATATGAATACTTTATCATGGAATGTGCATGACACCGTAATATGGGGCAAAGTCAAAAGTGAAATGTCGCAAAATGCATTGATATTGTCAACAGTTTACCCTCCTTTTGTTGGGAGAATAAAGTGTTCTGAATGATGTTAAGTCGGTCATGCGTGAATGTCATTGGCGTATTATCATCTTCTTTGGAGCATGAAATGTGTCATTATGTTTTGAGTTGGTGAAATAACGTTTGTGTATGTTGTTAGGAAGATGTATTGGGTTTTATTGACTGATTGATAAAACATGATTATGTTTGATTTGTACACAGATTATTGCAAACAAGTTCCGCATTTCAAGTTTGAGCATTCATATCTCTCCTATTACTTTATAACTGTTCATAAATTTGGTATCATTGGAAAGCTTAGTTTTGTCCCTTTACATTGGTATGACATTTGTTATTGATATTTTATCATGGAATGTGCATTACATCCGAATATGGGGCAAAGTCAAAAGTTAAATGTTGCAAAATGCATTGATATTGTCAATATGATTTATCATGTCATTGGGAGAATAAATAATATTTTGAATGATGTTGAGGCGATCATGCATGATGTAAATAGCGTATTATCATTTCCCCTGGAGGATGAAATGATTTTTATAGTGGTCATGAATACAATAATGTTGTTTGGACAATGGAAAGTGACGTTTGTACTGTAATTGTGGTGGATTTTGTGTAAACTTGGAAAACTGACAAACTTTCAATCAGTCAATAAAACTCATTATATCTTCCTAAAAACATACAATAACGTTATTGCACCACCTCAACATTATAAAGACACATTTCATCCACCAAAGAAAATGATAATACGTCAATGACATTCACGCATGACCGACTTAACATCATTCAGAACACTTTATTCTCCCAACAAAAGAGCGTACACTGTTGACAATATCAATGCATTTTGCGACATTTCACTTTTGACTTTGCCCCATATTCGGGTGTCATGCACATTCCATGATAAAATATTCAT
This sequence comes from Echinarachnius parma, assembly GCA_037951105.1. Taxonomy (NCBI): domain Eukaryota; kingdom Metazoa; phylum Echinodermata; class Echinoidea; order Clypeasteroida; family Echinarachniidae; genus Echinarachnius; species Echinarachnius parma. Next base: position 57,100 of record JBAMJV010006588.1, read on the forward strand.
AGCAAATGTCATATCAATGTAAAGGGGGGAATACAAGCTTTCCAATGATACCATGAATTGTAATAAAGTAATAGGAGAGATATGAACGTTCAAACTTGAATTGCGGAACTTTTTGTGTGGGGTATACATTTGTACAACAAGTTATGAGTGAACTGCTAAAGTATTTTATGGGGGATTTGAACAATGTTACTAGATCCCTTTACAATCAGAAGGGTGTTTATCTAAACACTATAATAGACTAAAATATCGATTATTATATTTAGTGATAATCGTTCTTTTAAATTAATTAATGCTAAAAATCGATTTAAGTGTTTAGTAAAAAAAAAAAAAGAAAAAAAAAAAGGGGTTTACTTAAGGTACAAATTAATGTTGCAATATTCATATAGTATTCTTCAACAAAAATACAGAGAACTATATAGTTCATCCAAACCGTTACATTGGGTATCGACAAATTAAACATTGGGAAAAGGGTCATCATTTTGTACAACTACAAACATAATATAGTAATCCTGAGCGGAAGGGGATAATATGATATACAATAAAAAAAAGGAAAAGGGGAAACTAAATATGAAATTATAATAATACTTAGTGTTTCTTCCTTTAATAATCCGCATGAATCAGCGATTGGTGAATGTTTTTAATGTGAAAGTGATAACAAGGTGTATAGGGGTGTGAAAGAATTACACGAAATCCTGTGAAAGTGTTTTTCTAGAGTCTTGAATTTGAAGAAAAAAATCATCTCAATGAAGTTGGAGAAAGAAACAGTACTAACACGTAGTTTTAGCACTTGAAAGGATGACTTGAGCCTAAAGGCGGGAAACATTTAAACAATGAAATATTTGCTGTGCGTTTTACACAAAGTCATGGAGGATTCACAAAACTATTTAAAACATATTATACAGAACACATTTTGTGCAATCAACGCTTTAAGAAATGAATTTCCCATATGAATATCAAGCCCCTGATGTAGTGTTGAGAGTCTGAAAACTACATTAGAGGCTTGACATTTACATGGGAAATTAATTTTTTATGAAGCGTTGATTGAACACAATTTAAAGGGGTAGTACAGTTTTGGTATAGAGGGCGCTGCACGAAATAATTTTGTGTGAGACAATGAAAAACTGAGTGTAAAATTTGAAAGAGCATACAGTTTTAATGGCAGAATAAACTTGATTTGATCAAAATTGGTTCAGAAACGGCTAAAATGTCAATAAATAATATACAATCGTAATCAATTTGGGGCCCATAATGATATATTTAATGATTACAAAAATACATAAATTCTTAACCTTTTTCAAAATTTTTCAAGAGGTGTTAAAGTAGTTGTTGATGATCTCTCTATTTAATCATCATTTCAACAAAACATCACATGCACACTTTTGTATGAAAAATGGTTGAAACCAATGCTTTTTTTTTTAGAGAGCGCTCTCTTGTGTTTTAATTGCTCTTTTTGAATGATTTGAATGATACTTAGTAGTTTGGAATGTTCTATACCTTTCGAGGCTTCGAGCATGGTGGAGTTACTAAAGCTCAGCCTTACCAAAACTATACTACCCAGAATAAATGCGTTTATAAACTACGGATAAGGGAAATCATGTATACGAAGCCCTGTATATATATACTGAGTTATGAGTGGGGTGGCGTACACAGGCCTGGGGATACCCCGTACTACAGAATTGAAAGTTTTAAAAATGTCATAAGCGGGCACTGCACCAAACAGCTTAATTTGTTTGGTATGTCACATATTAATACACGTTCGATATATTATCCTTGTTGTAAACAGGGTTATCATCCTAGCTCCTGCAAAACTCATCATACTGGCACGGACTTGTCGTTGATGGGGTATTTCAATTACAATGGTCCAGATACATTGATGGGCCAGAGCCGTAAAATATTATAAACATGCGTGTAAATGCGACATACTTTCGGAGATAATGAGAATATACAAATTATAAGTATGAGTTTAAATTGTACAAGATAACAAATTGTCCATTAGTGACATAATATTCCCCAGAGATGAAAATAAACTGGGTAAGAAACGCTATCTATGTTCTATACCGAACAATTAACATAATTAACTCTTACTCTTGCCAATCTCTCGGCAAATACCATGAATACGGTTCTGGGCAAATATGGGAAATACCCCATCAACGACAAAGCCTGGACATTTTGATCCGTATCGTTTTTAAACGACGTCTAGGCGTATAGGAAAATGGGAGCTATGTCGCTTCTTCTAAGCACGCTGTAGTTTCTTTTCTTCAACGAGTTCGCCCACGGTATCGTTTTTCTTTCGACGCCGTTGGGCCAAGATAGAGAGGAGGAGATTGATAACGGCTCCGATCAGGAGGACGTCGGCAGCGACGAAAAATGACGTCGAATAATTTCCCGTCATGTCAGCTATCCATCCTACAAAATAAGAAAATAAAGAATATACATCTTATTTCGATAACATACGGCGGATCACATAAATTGGAGAGTACTACTCTCAGAGTAGGAAGAGAAAATATAAAGGAAAAAGGGGGGAAGAGAGAGATTTATGAAGAAGGAAAAGGAGGGGAAGGTGAAGGAGGAAGAGGAGGATGATAGGGAATTGATTAGGGGAACAATGATTAAAATTATGTTTCTTAGAATTATCATAATTATGATATAATGGACATCATAATAATGAATGCACAAGTCATTATTAACCATGTTTTAGGCGGGGTTTTAGGCTGTAGTATGTAAACAAAATTTGATGGCACTTTTCCTTTGAGATTATGTACCTGATAACACAGCTCCAACAGTCATCCCGACTCCTGTTGTCATGACGACAATGCGGACGGCATCCGAGATGAAGGACGAAGCGACGACCTGCTTGGCCTGGATGACCCGGAGCACAACAGTCGCCCCGATACCGATACCAGCAACGAAGATCGTGATCGCGGTGTGAACGAAGACGTCGACGAGTAGGGGAAGGAGGCCGATCGGGATGGCGACCAGGATGTTGACCAGCATCATGAAACGATGAGGATCTTATTTTTAAAAATAGTATAAAACAACACAAAATTTGTTGACGATAAGGTATGTAAGGAGAAAGAAGGGAAGAAGGGGATGAAGAGATGAGGAGACTTGATATTTTATATGAACATAATAAAACTTGAATGGTGCAATATTGCCACTGATTATCTTTTCTTTTGACATGTCCAATTGCGAAATAGAATCTAGTTGTTTCTTGAACAATCTAGGAGAAACACTTTAACTCAAACCTTTTCGTTAGACGACTCTTATCTCCCTCTTTTGGTAGAATTGATATTTAGTCTTAATAAATGCTAGCTATTAAACATTGCTCGCTTTGACTCGTTTAAAAAGTATAACATATGGTTGTAATCAAATTCAACCAATAAAGTCTAACAACAAACTACACACGTTTGCTTTGAATACATTTCAGGCAGACTAACCAATAACTTGCTTATCATCTAGCACACCAGCGAGCAGGCGCCCGATAGTTCCCCCGACGCCGAGGATCGAGAGGAGCGTGACGGCCCGCCCGTGTTCCATCCCGCGGTCGTTCGCCATCGCGACGAGGTGTGCGACGGGGACGAAGGTCCCGATCATGACCACGATTGAAGACACGTTCTGCAGGATTGCCAGGGGCTCGTGGTAGAACAGCGTCACGCCGAACATGTCGGCAAGGGCGTTCGGCAGCCTTCGGCAAACTCCGCTACATTTCGGCTCCCGTTGGCCACTCAGGCTAACGCGGTTGTCGATTGGTGACGAGGACTGCCGATCCTTGTCGGACTTCTCCGAAGTTGTCGCGATTGTTGTAGTTGTACACTCGGCATCATCTCCTAATGGATGTTTGCAAATCGGTTGTAAATTCTGATTCGAGTCACTCGGTACTGACGGCGTCCCCCTTTCAACGATATCATTTGCGTTCGTTTCAGGGCACTTTTTGCTCGTTTTTGACGTATTAATTTCATCTCTCTGGAAATTCTCGGAGACATCTAATCGGAAACGTTCGGATATGTCTCGGAATGATTCGTGAACTTTCGCCGCGTCAACGTCTGTCATGTGGCCATGATGGTGACCGGGCTTGCGTCTTCGGTGCATCACGGGCGTTCCAATCGGCGTGGACAACTCGTAGAGCACCTCCATCTCGACCACGTCTCCGTCACCGTCATCATCATCGTCCACTTCGTAGCCTCGGTTTTTTCGACCCCGCAATGAAAGCGCGGGTGATGACGCTTGTGACAGCGAAAGGCGTTGTCTTCTTGATGTATTCCCTGTCTCGCTTTCGATAGCTACGACTGTTAGCGGCCGGAACAAGCAGGCAGCGGCGATGCTGTTTCCCATGAGCGCGCCAATTACCTGTAGCGTTCCTCTCCACCCGTACATGGATACCAGCAGTCGGGTGAGCGGTGGCACCCCGACTTGGCTGATGCTGGTCCCCAGGAACATGAAGCCGTTGGCCAGGCCGAAGCGCCGGTGGAAGTAGATAGCGACCATGTTAATGGAGGAGATGTAACACAGGCCCACGCCTATACCTGTATAGAGGGGAGCGGGTGTCCCCGAAGACGTCGGAATAGAAATGTAAAAAGATACCATAATGTGAGAATAAATATCGAGCCTAGGGATGCGTGGCATATGATGTTAACGATTTATATTTGGGTTTACTTAGTTTATTTAAACTGTTTATTTGTCATTATTTATTCAAAGTCATGAATATGAAAAAGGCATTAATATAAATCTGTATTGCCGAAATCACAATGAGTATAATCTCGTATCTACCTGAGACAACTCCGATGGAGAGCGCTATGTGAACAGGTTGCGTGGAGAAGGATCCGCACAAACACCCGACCACAGACAAGATTGCTCCTATGATGGCCGTCCCTCGTATCCCCAGAACAGACCACAGATTACCGATGATGATACCTGTTTGTATTTTGAATAATGACATTACAAATATTTATATGAATACTAGTAGTAGTATAACGGAAGAAAGTCAGACAAAACGCATGAACAGAAATCGTGCGAGGCCAGTTCTGTAAGATATCCGACCTCTAGCCCCGATGGTTGCCGTCCCCCGTATCCCGAGAACAGACCAGAGGTTTCCGATGATGATACCTGTTTGGATTTTGAACATATACATTACAAATATTTATGCGGATTAAAGGAGGAAAGACGTATAGAAAGACGATACAAGTCAGACATAACGCATGTAAAGAGAAAGTGTGAGGCCAGTCCTGCGAGATATCCGACCTCCAACTCCTATTATTGAAAGCCATTAGTTTCTTTGGCAGAATTGTTTAACAAGGTCTTTAAACTGGCCTACAAGTTTAATACAAAATATTCACGTTTTTATTTATCAAAGAGACTTCAGGTTATTGATGTCAAATTTTGTAGAAAGATTCAAATATTCGCATTTTGGCTCTCGAAGCTACAAATGGCTTTCCATAACTTTAAGTCCAACTTAGTGTTAAAGGGGTAGTACAGTTTTGGTGAGGCTGAACTTTAGTAACCAAACCTGGACAGTAACATTATAAACTAATAGTTATAACTCCACCATGCTCGAAAGGTATACAAAATTACAAACGACTAAGTAAAAAGCCCGTTATTGTTCAAAAAGAGCCATTAAACACAAGAGGGCGCTTTCTAAAAAGGCATTGGTTTCAACCATTTTTCATACAAAAGTATGCATGTGATGTTTTATTGAAATAATGATTAAATAGAGAGATCATCAACAACTATTTAAAAAACGCTTTTGACAATTTTTGAAAAAGTGCAAGCATTTTTTTAATAAAAAAAAAAAAAATCATCTAATTATTTGGGGCCCAAATAATTATAAGATCCGATATATTTATTGATATTTCAGCCGTTTCTGGGTCGATTTTGACCAAATAAAGTTTATTCTGCCATTAAAATAGCATGTTCTCTCAAATTCGGCACTCATTTTTTCATTACCTCACACAAAAATTGTGATGTGCAGCGCCCTCTCTACCAAAACTAAACTACCCCTTTAAGTTCGACTTGGGATCTTTGTGAAACACCACCTAGAGGTTACCGATGATGATACATGTTGTTCGATATCGTGAAGAAAGTGTTTGTTCAGTGTAATTAGTAAGTCACAAAATGGCAAACAGGTAAATAGTCTTAATTTTTGCATGACGTATCAACTTCAATATTTTATTGAGTTATATTTTCCGTCTCTCCCATATAATGCTGACTGTATACATACAGTATGTGAGGTCCTGCTCAAAAACCCGACCACAGACAGTATCTCTTAAGCCCGGCGCAGACAGAGCCGACTCGACCCGATCCGACTGGTTTTCAGCCTGATTAACACAGTATGCGCTGCCTTCAACATGTTGGATCGGCTCCGACTGAGCGAAACTGACTCTAGCCTGAGTGAAAACTAGTCGGATCGGGTCGAGTCGGCTCTCTGTCTGCGCCGGGCTTTACTGTCTTACAATGGTGGTCGTCCCTCATGATACCAGTTTGGATTTGTAGTTAACAGAATTTCTCTTGTTTCTTTGTGTAAATGTGTGTTGTTGTTTTTTTTTTATCCACTGGGCATCTTTAGAAAACGGTGTCTGAACAACTGACAATAATCGATATTGTAAAACAATTCAAATCGATATTGTAAAACAATTAAAAAATAATTCGAGTGCAGGATATGATGGTATTGATATGAAAGTAATAAAAAAGTCTATATATTATTTATGTTATCCATTATGTGAGATATTTAATGCATGCATGGCATCTGGAGAATTTATAGACAAACTTAAAGTTGCCAGAGTAATACCAATTTTCAAAGGAGGTTGTCCTGACATTTTAACGAATTATCGACCAATATCTATTTTACCTGTGTTTTCTAAAATGTTTGAAAAGTGTTTATATAATCGTCTTTTATTTTTTGTTAATGAATGCCATATTTTAACTTGTAATCAATATGGTTTTAGAGCGGGTCATTCCACATCTTCAGCACTTCTTGATTTTATCCATAAAATAACTAAGGTAATTGATAATAAGGAAATAATGATTGGGTTATTTTTAGATTTACGAAAGGCATTTGATACTTTAGATCATGATATTTTATTAAAGAAATTATATAAGTATGGAATAAGAGGAAATGTTTTTAAATTGTTTAAAAGTTACCTTACTAATCGCAAACAATATGTTTTAATTAATGGAAACAAATCTCAGATTAAAGGGCTAAGATGTGGAGTGCCCCAAGGTTCTATACTTGGACCCCTTTTATTCCTATTGTATATAAATGACTTGTGCAATGTATCAACTAAACTTAAATATATTTTATTTGCAGACGATACTAGTATTTTTATGGCACATGATGATATATTTACTTTACAGTTACAATTTAATGAGGAACTACAGAAAGTCACAACTTGGTTATCTAGTAATAAATTAACTTTGAATGTCCTTAAAACCAATTTTATGATTTTTACAAATAAAAAAATAGATACAAATGACATTCATATTGAATTAGCAGGATCAATAATTAAAGAAGTTTCATCTCTAAAGTGTTTAGGAGTAATAGTAGATAATAGGTTGTTATGGAAAGATCATATTGATTCTGTTTGTAATAAGATTTCTAAGAGTATAGGTATTATGTATAAAGTTAATTACTTACCCAAATTTGCATTGAAAATTATTTATTATACTGTTGTTGCTCCTTTTTTAAATTATGGTATTCTTGCCTGGGGTAGTGCATCAAATATTTATTTAGATAGACTGCATAAACTACAAAAACGTGCAATAAGAATCGTAAATCACTCACCTTTTTATTCTCATACTGAACCTATCTTTAAATTATATAATATCCTTAATTTTTATGATAAGTTTAAATATGAAGTTGGAATTTTTATGTTTTTATGTTTTAAAGGTTTACTACCAGATTCACTTCTGTTATGCTTTTCATTGAATTGCAATACTCATTCCTATGCCACTAGAAATGCCGCAAATTTCCATTTACCTCCAATACGAACTAATTTGTCTCATAAATCCATTTTCTTTAATGGTCCAGTACTTTGGAATTCATTTCCTGAATTTATACAAAAATCGTGTTCATTGAACTCTTTTAAACGTAACTTAAAACAATATCTTAAAACTCCTTCTCCTGTATAACAATACTTTTATCTTGATATACATGTATGTTCCCTTAGGTTGTTGTTGTTGTTGTTTTTTTCTTTTTCTTTTTTCTTTCTTTCTATGTTGTAGTTATACAAAATTAATCTTTTAAATTTGTAGTATTTTAAAATATAATTCCAGGGTCAGCCGTTTATAAGGATTTATTTTCTTTCTGGCCGCCACCCACTCAAAATGTACTTTTTTTTATACTACTATTATGTTAATTATTGTAGTATGTGTTTTGTCGTTATACATGTTTCAATTGTATTTTTGTATTTTTTATGAGTGAAATAAACTGGAAATGAAATGAAATGAAATGCACATAAACGAATACTAGTAACATTGTCCAAATTCACAAAACTCCATTAAAAATATAGTGGTGTTCTCATATCTTGTTGAATTCGTATTACCGATACAGGTTTTGTTTTTCGACTTTCCCTTTCGTTAGGAAGATTTTAAAGATTTGAGTGTCTAGATGTTTAACTATCCACTGGATAGTCATAACTGTGTACAATGTCAGTGCTATGAGTTAGCAAATATCACTGTGCATTTTCGCTCATTACTCGGCCATATAAAGTCCATTAATTACCGTGCAATTTTCACACAATACTCAGATGACATATTTGATCACAAAACTGCACATTAAACCAACCGTTCATCACTTTTAATTCAACAACATTTGTATGACGCAATAAGTCAGTGGAATATAATAGAATTATTACAGGAAATTAAAGGGGTAGTACAGTTTTGGTAAGGCTGAACTTTAGTAACCAAAACCTGCACAGTAACATTGCAAACTCATATCTATAACCCCACCATGCTCGAAAGGTATACAAAAATACAAACGACTAAGTAAAAAGCCTGTTATCATTCAAAAAGCGCCATTGAAACACCAGAGGGCGCTCTCTAATAAGGCATTGTTTTCAACCATTTTTCATACAAAGTTATGCATGTGATGTTTTGTTGAAATAATGATTAAATAGAGAGATCATCAACAACTATTTAAAAACCGCTTTTTAAAATGTTTGAAAAAGTGTAAGCATTTTTTTTTTCTTCAAAAAATCATCGAATTTATTTGGGGCCCAAATAATTATCGATCGGATATATTTATTGATATTTCATCCATTTCTAAACCGATTTTGACCAAATAAAGTTTATTCTGCCATTAAAATTGCATGTTCTTTCAAATTCGACACTCAGTTTTTCATTACCTCACGAAAAAATTGTGTTGTGCAGCGTCCTCTCTACCAAAACTAAACTACCCCTCTAAGTCAGGTCGCTTGTTGAATCAATCTTACACAGTCTCACACAATGTGGTGTATTTCCTATTTGATTATAGTATGTTAGTATGCATTTTTAACAATATAATCCTCCACACATAATCGGTTGTTATCATAGGAAAAGAAAAGGAAGTGCGAATGTGTTATTGAAATCAAACTTCCTTTTAGAACGGTTTCAAATGGATACATTCAGCACGTATGTCCATGTAGCGCACCAGTTGCCTAATAAGAATAACATTTCTATTTTCTAGATCTTTTTTTATTTCCCATTTTTTACATTTTTTAGTATGCGCGTTTTCGCGGGAGCGACTTTCGCAAGTATCTCGACCATAATTCGGTTACAATACCGTAGTAGCTCAAATGAATTCACATTACGAATATCCCAACAGTCTAATAGAAGAAATCAAGTCTTATAGTTGGGAGTGGCTCATGAATCAGTCCAAACCATCTCTTGGTTAAATATGTTTTTAGACAATGAGAAAGATAGAACATATTACTTCTTTCTCTTTCTATTTTTAGTTCCGAGAATATAACTTTTTTGTAAACCATAACCATGTATATCCGTGTTTTCGCATAAGCGGCTTTGGCGAATATTTCGACCAGAACGGTATGAAACAGCTGCTCGATGGAAATCAAGTGGGGAATGTCCCAACCGTCCTAATCCCTCACTCGGGACTTGCGTTGCCATAGTAACACATGTTTGCAGACGATGACAATATTGCCAAGGTTTACTAGGGTCAACCCTCCTGCTGTTTTATATTTCTTCATTTTTTTCTTCCATAATAATGAAATTGTTTTACAAGAAAATATTTATTGATGGATGATTGTCAAAGTTGTATTGTGTCCTCTGCGAGTGCTTAAACTATAATATGCGGCTACTGTACGGTCTTTCAAATACATACATAATCGTGACATAACTCCGGTATAGAGCAACAACCTATGCAAATTAATCTGTATAATGTAGTCAGTCGATACATTACCAAATAATAAAAACTAAGCATATGCACGGGCAATGACAGCTAGAGGTCCATGGAAATATTATATTAATTAACAGGGACACAAATATTTGCAGATCAATGAGAAAATATAGTTTTATCCTGAGAGAACAATAATTATGATTTCAGGCAAAATTTCAAGCCTAATTTTTAGAACTTACGACTATATCTTCAGTCTCAAGATTGGTAGAATATTATTTAATAGTGATGTGTGTGATGTAGATTAGTGGACGCTATATGCAGTTATTGCATATTGTTACAATTTGTATAGATTTAACTTGGAAAACTATACCGTGCCACATACATTGACATATGGATCACCTTCATAATGACCACCTGTCCATAAATATCACTATAATATCATATATAATGCAATAATCTTGACTCCGTAAGAAGCAGTTCATCATATATTTGTAAATGAACCGGTCTACAAACTTAAGGCAACCTTGTACAAAAATTAAAAAAATAATAACAAAATACCAGTGAAATAAATGAAGACCTTGTTTCCTGTCTGCATCCATGCAGTTGTCCTTAAAGACACGTTTAACTACATTTGAATTAACGAACTTGACACGGTAAATAGCTTGAACTTTGATCCAGGTATATGGCGATGGAAGGATCAGCAAGAAAGGGAAGAGGTTGAATATATTATACATTAGGGATGCTATACCGAGGCACACGTTTGGGGCATAATTATGTATACATGTATATCACTCACGGTTCACATGCAATTTACATATTATTATGGCGTATATGATCGTATGATTTAAATAATCTATATAGGGGTAAACATTATGCTAATCAATTAATTGAGTATACATATCTCATTATTATACGACTTGGATAAAGCGCGCCTATTATTCTAAGCACCATCTGCACCCACTGTGGAGCATTTCTGTATTTACATTTTGTATATACCGGGATGATATACTTACTAACAAAGCCCGCCATGCCTGGGTAGAGAAAACCAATCCAGCTCATCTCCCCGGCGCCGACGTCGAAGAACGTCGTCCACTCGACGTACAGGACGCTGATGAGGGAGGTGAACCCGGCAGCGACCAACCCGTTGACGAATGCCCCGACGACCACCACCCATCCCCACCCGCCGTCCGGTGCCATCAAGACCTGAGTGGCGGACGTCGACGAGCCCGATAACGAGCCGGTAGTAGAAGGTGCGACGACCTGGGACGTGTTTCACAAAGATTGTAAGTGGAACTTAAAGTTGAACTATTAAGGTAGGCAATTTGTAGCCTTGGTATACAAATAATCACAAACAAACGTGCAAAAATGTGAGACTTTTAAGATATTTAACAAGAAGAACATGGAATCTCTTTGATGATAGAAACAATCGATTACTTGTAAAATAATAATAAATAAATTTCTCATCACTACTAGTAATAGCTTTCCATAATTTTTAGTCGAACTTATAAATTAAGTTCAACTAAGAAGGTTTATGAAAAAACACCACCCTGTGCATAAAACTATTAAAACAATTATTGTAACTACCATGGCAACAGCTGCAATGCTCGATACTGATTAGCTGTGAACCTACTAGTACTAGTTACAATACTTGAACATAACCACAATTGAACGAGTTAAATTAAATGGGGCACTGGTCTAAACTATTATCATCTCACTTATAATCTAAGCTGGCAACTACCTTGTCATGATGGTTTAGGCTCAAAGATCCAACTCCCTGGTTTGAAGAAGATGAACATGAAGGCGGTGATCGTAATAGTTGGGCATCGCCAGATTGTTCCACCACTTCGACGTCGTTATCATCATCGACTGCCTTTGAAATAATGATTGCAGGCGGTGATGACTTCGCCCCATATTCTTTTGGTTGAACGACTCGGTCTGAACTTCCATTTTTCGAATCTGGCGACGATGATGGTGGTCGAACTGAATGAGCCTCAACCTTCATCTTTGAATCTGATACCGCTTCGACATCGATGTCATCATCAGTTGCCTTTGACATCGTGATTGCGGGTGACAACTGCGTCCCGTGTTTGTGGTGGTGATCATGAGCCGTCTTCAAATGTTCTAGACGGGAGTGGTTGCCGTCCTCTGTGGCGTAAGCGCTCGTCGTTTGCTCATCACTCATCTATAGATGTCACTGTTAGTTTATGGTGCCTGGTTTTACCCTTTGAAACTTCTTGTCTTACCAAACTCGATCCCTTTGTAAATAATAGTCGTGAAAGTTACAATGTAATACCTAGAACGCATTAATTGGTAAATCAGTGGATTTTAGAAGCCATGGTTGGTTAATCGTTGTACAAAGGCGTCGAAGTGTCTTGCTGTACGCGCTGTACAATGTACGAACCCTCAGCTCATCAGCCGTATGTAGCAATACAATTACGTGCATACAATGTTTGGATATGATATTATTTTGTAACATATTGATCTCAATCCATGGATGTTATTTCCATGAGGGTGATACAATGTTAACGGTGTGTGGAAGCCGAAGGACACCTAATCATGCAGGACCGAGGTTTGGTATCAAGTGCCAGAAGCAATGGCGTAGCTATGGGGAACATGGGGGATCGAGCCTCCCCCCCCCCCCCCCCCCCGAACAAATATATTTGTACCGGTATATATATATATACAAAAAAAACAAGGCAAGAAGGGGGAATCCTTTATACAGGCCCGTACTCCGTAGCCAGGGGCGTTGCGTGCGTACGCATCCCCTCCCCCTCCCCCCTCCCCCCACCATGCTACGACACTGTCTAGAAGTAGAAGGAGCTGAGTACGTTACTCTGATCTGGTAGGCGACTTTATAAGACAAACAATTTCGACAAACATCCCCTCTAATTTGCCAGCAACTGCATGGTGGTAGCCCCGGGCATGCCGCCTGCAAGGGTGGAAATGTATCAGATAATTTATAACCTTGTGATTTGATAATATTATGGATAATTATACATAGTAGACCATGGTCATCGTACACAGGCTTCCATGACAATTTGATAAATTACACTGATCGGATGTTGCTCTCCTTGGATCGTGATATAATCAGTGCAGGGAGGAAAAGCGAATAGATTCAAAGATTTACTTGTGTATATTATCTTCAAGGTCAACTGCAATGTTACATGACTAATTGTGACCTTATAGACAAATGGGCCCAGCTAGGACGACTGTACTAGAAGCAATGGCGTCCCCCCCCCCCCCCCCCCCTACCCCCAAATAACATTAAACCATGGCTTATTTCCAATTCGATACCATGCAGTGATTAAAAAAAAAAAAGGTATTTCTTGAGACATGATAACTCATATTCAAAGTCAAATTTCCTTCCTAGCTATGCACCAGGGCCCCGTTGCAGAAAGAGATACAATCCATTGTAAGTTGCAATTAATCGTAAGTCAGATCACGTGTTCTAGATGCGCAAATCTGATTGGTTGAAACGCGTAAATTTGCTGACTTACGACCAATCGTAACTTACAATCGATTGTATCTCTTTCTGCAACGGGGCCCAGATTGCATAATTTCAAGTACAAAAGTGTAAAAGCTCCCTACCGTGCATGGGCGAAACACTCACCTCTCATCACACCCTCCCCCTCTCGGTCGCTTCGCTCACTCATGAATCGGTATTGTCTACGTCTGGTATACCTTATTCATGTTGTTGTATCATAAATAATGTGGTATTTGGTGCACGGTTGGAACTGTTTATATATGTCACTTTGCGAATATTAATTTCGGGGGTGCATATTTTATAATAATATTTTCTTCATGAATCAGATAATATAACTCTTTTTTCCAGTCGGTAGAATCATGACACACTTACCCACATAAAGTACGTGGCGTCAAGTCAGAATTACTTTCCTAGGTATGCAGCAGATTGCACAGTTTCAGGTACAAAAATGCAAAAGCTCCTTACAGTGGGAGGGGGACACCCTCCCTCCCACACCCTCCCTCCGCTCAGTCGCTTCGCTCCCTCGCAAAGTTAACAACCGTGCCATTACGCTGTACTTTGTGGTGATGATGCTTTTTGTTTTGCCCCACTCCCCCCCCCCCCCCCCCCAAGGTTTTGCTCATTACGCCACTGACTAGACGTATAAGGCGGAAGAGGGGGTTAGGGGGCTGCAGCCCCGAGAGTAAGTTGTTAAAAGGATTTAGTAACTTTGTTGACATTGCTAAAACTTTCAAAGTAATTAATGGTTGAAAAATTGTGTGGTCTGATATGTCCACTAAATATTCTGTGAAAATATCACTTTCAATCGATGTTATATGGCCAGGTAATGAGCGACAATTAGCAGTGATAATCGCATTCTCATTGCACTTTGTCCAGAGTTATAACTTTCCAGTGAATAATGAAAAATCTGAACACTTTGACCGTACATATTTTTTCAAAGAAAGGGAAATTCGATAAACCAAAACCTGTCCCATGCTTCTAGTATTGATAGTAGGCCTATACATATACAACAAAGTATGAGAGAGCCACTAGACTTCTAAGTAAGATTTGTGGATTTGGACAATGTTACTAGATCCCTTTACAACACAAATATTCCGTTGAAGGTACAGGTGCAGAAGAAACCTGCACCGAACCCCATTGCAAAGCAAAATCATATCAGACAATTATGTGAAACCCTCCTTATTGTGTAGCTTCCAATCTCATCTACAAAATTGTATGTATTGTTTTGATAGAGACGGCAATGCATGTTATGTGACTATTTGATATTACGCCATCTGCGTTCAATACAAGCACATGTGGTAACGCTAGCAGCGGCAGCATCGATATATCGAGGAGCGGCAGCAGCTGCAAGGCCAAGTATGCCAGTGGCATGGCTCCGTTGCAGAAAGAGATACAATCGATTTTAAGTTACAATTAATTGTAAATCAGATCATGTGTTCAAAATGC
The DNA here is from genome assembly GCA_037951105.1 of Echinarachnius parma. Classification (NCBI taxonomy): domain Eukaryota; kingdom Metazoa; phylum Echinodermata; class Echinoidea; order Clypeasteroida; family Echinarachniidae; genus Echinarachnius; species Echinarachnius parma. The sequence goes on from JBAMJV010006588.1 coordinate 72,351, forward strand.
GCAAAGCTGATTGGCTGAAACGCGCAAATGGACTGACTTGCAATTAATTGTAACTTATACACAATCGATTGTATATCTTTCTGCAACGAGGCCCAGGGGGTGTATTCTGAAAACGATTTTAAGTTTAAAATGTATTGTATCTACGTCATATCTACGTCACTGAAATATTCAACTGTATATTTTAGTGACGTAGATACAATAAATTTTAACTTAAAATTGTTTTCAGAATACACCCTGATGTGTTAATTCCATAGTATGTAAGTTGTCTGTCATTTTATTTTTGTGTAGGCTGCAAGCCCTGTCATTGGTCAAGATTCTTAACTCTGCTAGAACATGCAGGGGCCGCGGAAAGGTTTTGAAAGTGGGGGGGGGGGGGGGGGGGGGCGGGGGGGGGGGGCTAGCTACATTTTAATTGTTATAATAATTGTTATTTTATGACCCCCCCCCCCCCCCCCCCAGCCCCCCGGTTCCGCGGCCCCTGCATGTACTGTATTTTATTGTTCGTTATGCCAGGGAGCTGGTATCAGTAGATTTTCCCGTAATCCCAACTTCTGTGTTAAAGGGATTTAGTAACATTGTCTAAATCCTCAAAACTTACTTGGAACTCTAATGGTTCTCCCATACCTTGTCGTATTCATATTAGCAATACAATCATGGGACAGGTTTTGATTTTTCAAATTTCCATCTCGTTCAAAAGATATTTACGATTGAAGTGTTCAGATGTTTAACTGTCTACGGGATAATTCAATCCGTGTACAAAGTATGCAATGAGTTAGTGGATATCACTGTACATTTTTGCTAATTTTTTTCGGCCAAAAAACATCAAACTAACGTGAATTTTTCACACATTACTTTGTGGACATATCATACCACACCAATACACATTGTATTAATCACTCATCACTTGTTGCACTTGTCAACAAAGTTACTAGTTAAAGGCAGTCGAGGGAGGGCGTAAAATTCATCAGCGAAACTACGTCTCCTGAAAATCTTCACCTTTACCTTGGCTGGTATATTCAATTCAATACTTAGATTAAGTACAAAATTTACTTAGCATTTTCTAGGCTAATATATTACTCATATTAAAGGGATAGTTGAGTTTTGGTAGAGAGGGCGCTAGACTACTTATTATTTTTGTGAGGTAATGAAAAACTGAGTGTAAAATTTGAAAGAGCATAATATTTAAATAATAAAATCATCTTTGTTTGATCAAAATCGGTTCAGAGACGGGTGAAATATCCATAAATATAACAATTTGTAATAAACCTGGGGCCCCAGGTTTATTAGAGAATTTTGAACCAGCCGTTAAAAATTCAAAAAAAATGCTTTCTCTTTTCAAAAAGTTACAAAATAGGTATTTAAATAGTTGTTGGTTATTTCTCTATCTAATCACTATTTGAACAAAGCATCACATGCACAATATTTTATTCAAAATGGTTAAAACCGATGAGTGTTTAGAGAGCGCCCTCTTACGTTTTAACGGCTCTTTTTGAATGATAACATGATCTTTACTACGTCATTTGTAATTTTGTGTTCCTTTCTATTTATAACTATTAGTTTGTAATGTAATGATGCAGGTTTTGGTTACTAAAATTCAGTTTCACCAAAACTGTACTCTCCTTACCAGAACTCAACTATCCCTTTAAAAGCGTCTTTTAGACTTTTCCTTCAGTAAAAACAAAATGTAAAATAATGTAATATTTGAAGGCATTATGACATCAACATTTAAAAAGATTTTGAGTTGATGAATTAATGAAATCTCAATTTTGGCTAAGGAACTTATTTTAAGCTAAATTTTGACTCAAGAATATGGAATTGAATGCCGGCCTTTAGTTATGCTTTTTGCTGCTTCATTTTACGCCCTCTATGGAACACAGCCCAGCAGTCAGACTGAATATTAACGAAAATGTATTGGAGATATAGACGAACGAATTATGAGGTGGGGGTCGCAGCCATCCGATATATTTGTTTGATTATGTATACATTGCCAATACTCGGGCATTATCTCAACCTACTCCTTCTAGCTATTTGGTTGCTTTGGTTGCTTAATTATGATCATTAAATCATAAATTGATTGCTATGTGTAATTTGTTGATTTCTAAATTCGAATGTATTACACCACGTCCTTATCTTTTATTGGTATTGCATGTATACAAGAGTAGTCTTTTGTTCACGGCACTGCTGAAAACAGCTTCTACAGCTTTAAATTGTTATTACCGTGATTAAATAAAATAAACCATCAAACAAACAAACTTTCAGAAATAACCGCCTTCAAATGGGGCATTCTTTGGTCATTTGTACTTGTATATATTGCCGCCTCTCGAAAAGAATTAATAATGGTCATTATCACAATGAGTGTCCCATAAGAGTATGTTTGTTTCTGTCTAAATAATACAAAGTTAGACATATTTTCGCATCATACGGATTTCCGGAAAATTTGCTAATCCTTAAAGGGATAGTTGAGTTTTGGAAGAGAGGGCGCTACATGAAATAATTTTTTGTGAGATAATGACAAACTGAGTGTCAAATTCGAAAGAGCATAATATGCTCTTTCGAATTTGACACTCAGTTTTTCATTATATAATTTTAATGACAGAATAAACTTCATTTGAACAAAATCGGTTCAGAAATGGCTGAAATATCCAAAAACATAACCATTTGTAATAAATGTGGGGCCACACATTTATTCGATAATTTTGAACCAGCCGTTAATTTTTTTGTTTGTAATGCTTCCTTCTTAAACAAAATTACAAAAGAGGTTTTTTAATAGTTGTTGATTATCTCTCTACCTAATCACTATTTCAACAAAACACCACATGCACAATATTGTATTTAAAATGGATGAAACCGATGAGTGTTTAGAGAGCGCCCTCTTGAGTTTTAACGGCTCTTTTTTTAATGATAACAGGCTTTTTATTTAGTCATTTGAAATTTTGTATTCCTTTTGAGCATGGTGGAGTTATGTAATGTAATGGTGCAGGTTTTGGTTACTAAAATTCAATTTGACCCAAACTGTACTCTCTTTACAAGAACTCAACTATCCTTTAACAAATTATTTTTGTTCACACAAAGATGTTGTGATAACACATTTCTATAAAAGTCATAATTATAGCATTTTTCATAAAGCAAAATGTGGATTCCATTAATTATGGCTTACTTTTCATTAAGGGTTATTTCTAGGGTTAAAATTAAAACAAAAAATGCTAAGATCGAAATACTTAATTCATGTATGTACATGATGCGTTTTGTGCAAAACAGCGATGCAGTCGGCACGGGGAGATTCACAGACTCGGAATCGTCGCGTAATAGAGGGCGCTTTCATATGCACGTCACGCACTCTGTATAGCTTACACATTTGTGAGTGCCTGTGTGACAGGGATAATTGTCCGGTTGTCCATAGCCTTTTGACAAGGCCTGTCTCGTCTGAGCTGAGTTGAATGCACGGTATACAAGTCCAGAAATGTGAGACACGAACGTAGGTATCGATTAGTATCGTTCCAAACGCCCTCAGCTCACGCGGTAGAAACGCGTTTAGTCTCCATTATTTCACATAGACGTGTAACACGTACAAACGTAATAAAATATGTGGTGTCCCACAATTATTAGAGAATTTTGAAACAGCCGTTATTTTTGTTTAAATGCTTCCTTTTTTCAACAATTTACAAAAGAGGTTTTTAAATAGTTGTTGATTATGTCTCTATCAAATCACTATTTCAACAAGACATCACATGCACAATATTTTATTGAAAATGAATGAAACCAATGAGTTTTGAGAGAGTGCCCTCTTGAGTTTTAACGGCTCCTTTTTTCAATGATAACAGGCTTTTTACTTAGTCATTTGTAATTTTGTATTCCTTTCGAGTATGGTGGAGTTTGTAATGTAATGGTACAGGTTTTGGTTACTAAAATTCAGTTTGACCAAAACTGTACTATCTTTACCAGAACTCAACCACTCCTTTAATACGAATCCAACAAGTTATGAGGGAACCCCGATAATTCCAATTGAATGTTGAGGATTTGAACAATACTAGATCCCTTTACTTGGAACTCCAGCGGTTCACTCATACCTTGTTGTAATCTTATTGACAACATAAGCATGGCACTGATTTATGTTTATCGAATTCCCCTTTCATTCAAAGGATATTTACAAATGTGTTTACATTTTAAACTATCTATTGGATAGTCGAAACCGAGAACAAAGTCAGTGCAATAAGTTAGTGAATACCACTTTGCATGTTTTGCTCACTACTCGGCCATAGTATCCATTTATCGCGAAATTTTCCCACATTACTCAGTGGATATATCATCTAACAAAAACATTGTATCAACCATTCATCATTTTTTGCAAATGTCAAGAAAGTGTCTAAATCCCTGCTAAGCTTGCAAGGACAATTCAATAGAATGATGTCTGGGAATTATTGGTTATAACGAATGAAGCGTAATATTAATTTTCAAATTTCTTAGACAACTTGTGATGTCAATAATATTTTAACCTTCCATTCCCAACACAAAATGTTGATTCCTTTTCTTGTATTTTTCTATATTTTCCGGCAGATACCTAGGAGTGCACGAGTCTATAAAGACAAAAGGAGCTAAAAATCAACATATCAGCAAGTTCTACTGTATATCTTAAGCGATATTAGCCTCTGTATGTAACCGTGTCTATACTCATGAGGGACTCATAATAGCGGACTGGGTTATTGGTTAGTGGTATTTTGTCCGCTCTCGTCAACAAGAGTGGGCTGCATGGACTATTGGACGAAATATGATATTTTGTTTGTATTTGCCTAATTTCATTCCAACATTTTGTATTTTGATTTTTGTTTGAAATATGATTACAATAATTATTAATCATGTCAGTCATGTTATCTCACTCCCAGTTTATCTCCTTCTTCTCTAAACATTTTTTGTTTGTTTAACATCGTTTGATTGTGTAAAGCTAATTAACTTTTTTGTGTAGGCGTGTTTTATTGTTTGTTTGTTTTTATATCTGTTGGCTTAGATTTGTTTAATGTAAGTAGCCTATTTATCATGCCGATTGTACTTGTTTTGTATTTGTATACAGGGCGCACCTGTAAAGCAGTGTTGCAATTGAGGTTATCTATCCCATACGTATAGGCTGTATTTTTTATTTAAAGAAGACATGAATAAATAAATATATAGATAACATTATCATTCAAGCACCCTCTAAGAATTGAAAAATTCGTTGTGTTTGCTCTGATTGAGTTTCACTATCCGAATATCTTTTTTGGTTAGGCACACTCAAAGTGATTCAGAGTTCGCTTTGTGATATGGTGATTTTCTTTTTAACTTTGTAAGTGATAAAGTACATAATAAAATAAGCCTCATAAAAAAATGTAACAAGACTGAACTTGATTTGCTCCGGATTTGCTATATAAATAATTCGATTCTTAGTTGCCATAAACCGTTAAATTTTATGTTCCTAGCAGATATCATAAAGTTTCATGAAATGTTTTATTTACAGATATAATTAGAGATGTCTATATAATAAGGGCATCCATTAACTTAATCAAAAGTTGACCAAACTACTTGGAGCTTTCATTTTCTCTTCGACCTATAGTTGTTTAGTTATCGTAAAACGGAAATTAAATTGGCATTAAATGTTGTCATAATAATGAACATTTTTATGATTGAATTCCAAAGCCTTTCCGGAACATAGTCAAAATATTTTGCCATTATGGGTGATAGAATCTGACATAAATGTTACAAGTTTTCACTAGTGTTCTTTCCTTTGAAACTATCACACATCATTCATAAGCTAAATCATCTTACGAATTGTTCAATAATCAATATTGGTACATGTATCTGATTGAGGTTTCAAATATGATATCCTTCGGAAAGCCTTATGAATTTGATGGATCACTTATAGGAGAAAGGAAGAGGGGGGGGGGGCGGCAATCGAATGATAATTGTATGTATTAATATATTTGAGGCTACTGTTGTCATTTTCTTTGGAGGAGATGGCTTATCCTAAGAACGTTAAACTCCATGAGGTTATTAATTTTCTTTGGTGTATGCATTAAATGGTTTCAACCCATTTGTAACGAGTTATGGATACTTATGAAGAGTTGATCTTTTTATTGCAATGACATCAGTGAGGTGTGAATGCCTCGAATTCGATAATTAAATCATACAATAAAGAAACTAACAATAAACATAATATCTCCTCTCTGCTGAAGAATGAATCCGTTGCTGATAACAATTGATGGTGACTAAATTAACATCGTATTACAGTGTACGTAGATTTTATTTATGAACGATTACTTAATGAATAAACAAAAAAGTGAGAACCTTCAGGAAATGTTTATCAAGGTGTTCTTATTCACGGGTTTGTGAAAGTACGTGTAAATAAGTTTGAACCGTGTTGATTTGTTGAATGTTATCATGAAAACCATTTTTCATCTGTGTGTTGATTATGATCGCAGTGATGAAGGTGGTCATGTGATCATATGAAAACGGTGACGATGATGATGGGTGATGATGATGATGATGGTATAATGATTATAGTTAAGGTGAAGAAAAATAAATGCATATTATGACGGTGATGGTAAACAGCCATTTGAAGTGCTATTAATTGCGGTTTGCAAATCCTGGTATCGGGAAAGTTACCAGACTAAATTAAATACTAATGTTTGCAATCGCTTGATATCGTCTCTAATTTCTGGGTACACACTTAGAACTAGGCGTGCACTTGGTGTGTACGATCCTCCCCCTCAACCCCTTCCGTGCCCGCGTACTCCTGTAAAGGTGCATGTCCCGCATACGTCAACATTTTCTCGTCTGAGCGTGCACAATGTATGGGGTGGAAATGTGCACCCTACGTGTAGTCGTAGTCGGAGCAGATAGGTTTATATTTTTCGTATCTTCCTCCTAATTTTGAACAAATTACAATGATAATAGGCACATTATTAAATGCTAAGATGAATTTGAATGTTGGGTGTTGATATATTTTTAAAATAAATTATATGTGTTGTATTTTGTATAATGCCAGATTGATTATTCCCATATTGTTTCCTTGAACAAAGATTAGACTGATGTTATCAGATCAGATTTTATTTTTTATTAAATTCCGAAATCAAGGCTCATCAAAGAGCACTGATAGACTATGTAATTAGAACAAATATATTTTGATTGATTGACTGAAACTAACTTTGTATGAAGATAAATTAATTATGCACATGCAACTTGAAAGCCCAATCTGTTTACTTACCTCCTGTATCACACTAAAAAATAGGAGTGCAATTGTGCACCCCTAGGGGTGCACGATCTTGTCCCATCTTGCACCCTTGAAAAGCTGCATATGAACACCCCAAGAGTGCCCATGTCTACCTTATAGGGTGCACGGTCTTGTCCCATATTTTGCACGCCTTAAGGTGCACATGTGCACCCCTGAAAAGGTGCATATGAACACCCCAAGAGTGCCCATGAATTATGGCCAAAAAAAAGAGGCATAAGAGAGAATTCGAACCCATTACACACTAAAAAATAGGGGTGCACGATCTTGTATTTTGCACGCCTTAAGGAGCACATGTGCACCCCTTAACAGGGGTGTACATGAGCATCCTTGAAAAGATGCATATAAACACCCCAAGAGTGCCCATGAATTATGGAAAAAGAAAAAAAGAAGAG